>PVIW01018030.1:0-12641 GCA_004026585.1 Noctilio leporinus | reverse complement strand
GTTTCATTTTGTGTTCTTTCTGGGGATTCTTCCTTTCCTTTTGGTGATGGACTGATTCTTTTTTCCCCCATTTTGGGTGTCTGTTCTTGCTTGCTCTTTATTTATTTATTTTTGTACTTTCCTTGGGTTAACCTGCTTTGCTTCCTTGCCTTAGTTGAGCACCCTTCTGTGATAGGATATTTGTAGAGTTCAATGTTGCAGTCTCCCAGATTTTCTCCACTTGCTGTTCTTGGTGTGTCCTTTATTTGTGCTGTCTGGTTGTATTCTGGGCCTGTGGGCTACTGTCCTGCTGGCCTCCTCTGCCTCTGGGCTCTGTTCCCCTGTGTCCAGATGCTGCCCGTTCCAATCCCTAGGGTCCTGAAGACGTCTCACGCTCCCTATCCTGTCCTCTAGCTGCTTTGGTACTCGAGAACACCATCAGCACTGCTCTCTACTCTGTCGCCATCTTGGAGCTCTCTCTTTGTTACTTTTTTAATTAGCAAAAAATAAATTTCATTTTGGAAAAAAAGTACTTTCTGCCCTCTAGTGGTATTATTTAGTATCACATGTTTATTTATTTTCAGATAATTTAGATCTAAAATTCGACTTAGGTTAAAACACCAACAGTAAGAGAGAAATGGAGACTCTAAGCTAATACCTGGATGGTTCAAGCCTATCAGTAATTTTTCACTAAATATACGGATAGCTGGGGAAAGGGGACAGAGGGTGTAAATGAGGTGATTATCTGCTTTGGCAGCTTGGAATCCATAAAAGCAAGCATAACTTAATACAGAACTTTTTATCTGAAGTAATATTTTGTACCATGTTTTTAAATATATTTATTACCATAATAACATTTGTTCAGAATTAAGATAAAACAGTTCATTTAAAAATAACTGGTTTCTCCTTAGATATTGGATCAGAAAGGTACACTTTCAGTTTCACCATTCGTGACTCACCAACCCATTTTGTAAATGCAACATCATGGGGCAATGAAGATTATATCAGGTCACTTTCTGACAGCTTTAGGGTTGGCGAGTGCGGTAAGTTGACATTGATTCTTCAACTTTTTATTATAGTATTATTCTTTTGGTATGTTTGTGGTAACTACACTATGATAAGATGCACAGTAAGAGATAACTATAATAATAATAATAATAAAGTAGAACAATTACAAAAACATATTATAATAAAATTTATATGAATCTGGCTTCCACCTCTCAAAATATCTGATAACTGACCTGATAGATGAGATAGCCACTAAGTGACTAATAGATGGAGAGTGTATGTGGCCTGGATACACTGGAAGAAGGGATGGAATGGGATGGCTAGAGATTTCATCATGCTACGCAGAACACCACACACTTTAAAACTTATGAGTTGTTTATTTCTGGAAATGTTCATTTAATGTTTTTGGACTGCAGTTGACTGCAGGTAACTGAAACTGTGGAAAGTGAAAACATGGATTAGGGGAGACTCCGGTAACACACAATTCATAATTCTAAAGTGACTTATCAGAAAAAAGTCAAGATTTAAGAGCTGTAATAATACAAGGCATTCAGCATTATTACTTGAAACATACAACATGATAGTCATATATTTTTACTAAGTAGCTTTATGTCTTTGGTTTAACCAATTTCACATTTCAGTTTATATCAATCCCTATTGTTGCTATAATCATTTAACATAATAGGGCTGCTAAACAGATTTTGATAAATGCTGTCATTTGAATTTTAAGAAATTCTACTTTTAGACTAAAATACCAAATCTTTGCATTCTCTCCCCACCCCAATATCCCTCTGAAGTACAGTGTGGTATAACAAAAAGAACAAGGAGTTTGAAAGCAGATAGACCCTAGTCCCATTTGTTCACACAATGGCTTTGAGAAAAAATTTTAATCTTGTGCCTCAACTATGAATTAATACCCTATGGATTAATTCACTATAGATTATAGTGAGTGTTAAATGAAATAGTGTGTCTGGTATAAAGTATGGAACTTAGGCTTGGCTGATGTGGCTCAGTGAATTGAATGCTGGCCTGCAAACCAGAAGGTTACAGGTCTGATTGTCAGTCAGGGCACATGCCTGGGTTGTGAGCCAGGTCTCCAGTTGGGCATTGATTTTTCTCTCTCTTTCTCTTCCTCCCTTCCCCTCTCTCTAAAAATAAATAATGAAACTCTAAAAATATATTTAAAGATTAAGTATAGAACTTAGTCACTCAATAGATGACATATCTGGCTTTATGCAACAGAAAGCACATATATCAGCTTTCTATCATGGTGGAAAAAAAGAAGTAAAGCGTAATACAGGTAATTAAACTACTCTTCTCTAGTACTTCAGTGTGAAGCAACTATTACCCACACCAGTTATTTAACACCTAATCATATGTTGCTTTGTATTAACTTTCAGAGTTATATTAGTATCTTTAGTTTTATTAGAATTAAAACTAATTGAACATATGGATTTAAGGCAGAAAACTAGGCAGACTTCACAAGGCTCAGTGCAGTTAAAAACATTCCTTGAATGAAAGCCAGAGCATTAGTTTTATAGAATAAAAGTTATATTTTGGTATTAAAATATGTTTATGGTGGTTGTGAGGATGAATAAGATAAGGGATTTTGGAAGTGTAAAGTTGAAAAAGCTAAAAGAAAAAAGAGGCCCTGGCTGGTAACATAGTGGATAAGGTGCCAGCCTTGGAACCCAAAGGTTGCTGGTTCAATTCCCAGCTAGGCAAATAACCAGGTTGCAAGCTAAGTCTCCAGCCATCTCTGTAGCTGGAGGCAGGTGAAAGGCAACCATGCATTGATGTCTTTCTCCCTTCCCTTCTCTCTAAAGATAATAAATAAAATCTAAAAAAAAAAAAAAAAAGAAGAAGAAGAAGAAGAAAAGAAAAACAGAGGGGAGCAAAAAGGGGATGGATGTAATACAACAACAATAAAATTGTAAAAATTTTTAAAAATTGTTATAAAAAAAAAGAAAGAAAATCAAATAAGCCCTGGCCGGTGGCACAGTGGATAAAGTACCCCTGCTGCGAACCCAAAGTTTGCTAGTTCAATTCCCCAGCCAGGGCACATAACCAGGTTGCAAGCCAGGTCTCCGGCCAGATCCACAGCTGGAGGCAGGTGAAAGGCAACCATATATTGATGTTTCTCTCCCTCTCTGCCTCTCTCCCCTCTCCTCTCTCTATAAATAATAATAATAAAAATCTTTTAAAAATAAATAAAATTGTTTTTAAAAACCCCAAAGATAATACATGTTTAACAAAATAAAAATAAAAGAAATAAAAGAAGGGGGACAGAGGGGACCAAAAAGGGGATGGATGTAATACAATAACAATAAAATTTTAATAAACGAAATAAAAGAAAAAAGAAAGAAAAAAGCGTAAAGTTGATTATAAATATAAATAGGACTTCAGTGTGGTAGAGTGAGTAGATTACAGAGTTTTGAATCAGAACAATTCTTAATTCCAGCTCTGAATATAAAATGTCAAGAAAGTTGTTTAGCCTCTGTGACCTAAAAAGGGAATGATTGTGTAAATAATTAGCAAAATAGAGCACAAAGGTCTAACATAGACCATAAGGAAATGGAAACCCTGAAATGTTAATTCATAAGCTTATTAAGTTGTGGAATTCAAGTCAGGACCCAGATATTGCATTGCTCTTTCTACCCCACCACTATTATTTTCCAAGGGCAGCTTGTGAATTGGGTGAAGATTAATTAAATGTTTATAAAAGGGCATGTTGTAATCAAATCAAATATAGATGAACATCTTGTAATCAAATGAAATGTTCAGTGTAACTAATCAATGAAGTAATATTAAGGTGGGTCATATGTTGCGATTTAAACACAGCATAAAAAATGTCATCTGTGGTCAAGTTGATGATCATACTCCACGATTCCGTTTTTCATAGTGACAAAAGAAAATGATTGAGAAGGATATATAGCACCAATTCAGAAATTAGAAGTAACATTTATTTATCCTGTTATTTTTTTTGTAATATCATTATACTTTCCCCTCTGTTTTAGTGATAATTGAAAATCCCCTGATCCAAAGAAAGGAATTAGAAAGAGAAGAAAAATTCAGCCCTGCAACTCCTAGGTAAATATCTAGCACAGAGATCAACAAGCTTTGTGCTAAAATGATAATTATTAATAAGCTATTTTTTTTTTAGATTTTATTTATTATTTTCAGAGAGAGGGGAAGGGAGAGAGGCAGAGAGGGAGAGAAACATCAATGCATGGTTGCCTTTCACCTGCCTCCAGCTACAGCTACCTGGCTGGAGATAGGGCTTGCAACCTGGTTATGTGCCCTGGCTGGGAATAGAACCAAGACCTTTGGGTTTGAAGGCTGGCACCTTATCCACTGAGCCACCAGCCAGGGCTATTAATAAGCTTTTGTGTGTCAGATTAGAGAGCTTACTAAAGGTGTATATTTCAGTTTGAAAATTAGGACAGTAATTCTTCCTCACAATGTTTACTGATTTATTTACTTACGTTTTTAAAGTATATTTTATTGATTATGCTGTTACAGTTGTCCCAATTTTTTTCCCTTTGCTTCTCTCCGTCCAGCACCCCTCCACTCCCTTTAGTAGTCCCAACCCCCTTAGTTCATGTCCATAAGTCATGCACACAAGTTCTTTGGCTTTACCCTTTCCTGTACTATTCTTTTTTGTATATTTTATTGATTATATTGTTACACTTGTCCCAAATTCTTTTCCCTTTGCTCCTCTTCACCCAATCCCCTCCACTATCTCCCTGTTTTGCCCCTTCCCCCTCTCAGCTGATAGCCCTCCCAGTGATCCCCATACTGTTCCTATTCTGTTCCTATTCTGGCTGTTTGCTTGGTTTGTTTTTGTTTTCCTTTTTATTTTTCATTTTTCAGGTTCTGTTTTGGTAGTTTTGAGTTTGTTGTAATTTTTAAAAAGATTTTATTTATTATTTCCAGAGAGAGAGAGGAAGGGAGAGAGGCAGAGAGGAAGAGAAACATCAACGTATGTTTGCCTTTCTCCTGTCTCCTGGCATGGACCTGGCTGGAGACCTGGCTTGCAACCTGGTTATGTGCATTGGCTGGGGAATCGAACCAGTGACCTTCAGCTTTGCAGGCTGGCACCTTATCCACTGTGCCACCAGCCAGGGCTTATTGTCATTTTAATGTTCATAGTCTTGATCCTATTTTTCTTAAATAAGTCCCTGTAACATGTCATGTAATAACAGCTTGGTGATGATGAACTCCTTTAGCTTTACCTTGTCTGGGAAGCATTTTATCTGCCCTTCCATTCTGAAGGATAGCTTTTAGCTAGATAGAGCAATCTTGATGGAAAGTCCTTGCTTTTCATCACTTTTAATATTTCTTGCCAGGCCCTTCTTGCCTGCAAAGTTTCTTTTGAGAAATTAGCTGATAGTCTTATAGGAAACCCTTTGTAGGTAACTCTCTTCTTTTCTCTTGCTGCTTTTAAGATTTTCTTTTATCTTTAATCTTTGGCATCTTAATTATGATATGCCTTGGTGTTGTTTGATTTTGATCTAGTTTGTTTGGAACCCTGTGCTTCCTGGACTTGTGTATCTATTTCCTTTACCAAATTTGGGAAGTTTTCCTTTATTATTTTTTCACACAAGTTTTTTATTTCTTGCCCTTCCTCTTCTCCTTCTGGCATTTCTATGATTCAGATGTTGGCACATTTAAATTTGTCCCAGAGATTCCTAAGTCTGTCCTTGTTTTTCTCAATTCTTGTTTCCACTTTCTGTGTGGTTGACTGTTTATTTCTTTCTTATGTTCCAAATTGTCAATTTGAACCCCATTTTCATTCCCTTCACCATTGAGTCTATGTGCATTTTCCTTTGTTTCCTTAGCTTAGCCTTCACTTTTTCTCTTATATGTTTACTATACTCAAGCATATCTGTCAAGTCTGTGAGCATCTCTATTACCAGTGTTATTTATTTATTTATTTATTACCAGCATTTTAAACTGTGCATCTGTCAGGCTGGCAATCTCTTCATCTGTCAGGCTGGCTACTTCTTAGCTTGGCTATTGGGACCTTGATTTGTACCCTTTTTTGAGTCATATTTCTCTGTCTCTGGATCTTGACAGGCTCCTATGTTTGCTTATTTGTCTTAGGTAGAGTTGATGCCCCTGTTAGTTTTAAGGGGCAGAGCCTTAGGTATTTGTCACTGCTGGGTGGCCCATTTTATCAGGCTTTGGTGATGAATGTGGGGGAGGGGTCTGAGAGGGATCTACGCTGCTTGCTCAGCACTTGCCCCTTTTTCAGGCACTTCTCCAGCTTTCCCTATGGGGCTAGCTCCTCCCTAGTTCTGTGGCTCCCATAGTGAGTGGGTCTGTGGATGTTTCAGTACCATGGGGGCTTCTAAACAAATGAACTCTTCTTCCCTATAGTTCCTCTGCCCCAACCCCCACTGGTTTTCACAGTCAGGAAAAGCAATGTGGCTTATCTTTTTCTCCCCTGGAATAGCCCTGGAATGGTGAGCCATGCAATTTGGTCTGGTGCTGGGAGCATTCAGTAGAAATACTATGATTTCTCTTTTGGCGGGCTGACCCCTGCAGCTCTCCTGCCTGCACCGCCACTCTTGAAGCTTCTCAGCCAACTGTGTGGGCAATCTGCTGCCTAACCACTTCCTGTGTCCCAGCCCTGCCCTCTACCTGTCTGGATGAGTTTTTCTTTCTTCTATCTCTTGTTTGTTGGACTTCCATGCAGTTTGATATTTAGGAATTTCTGGATCTCTAGGTTGTGAGAGATGTAACATGTCTATCTATGCCTCCACCTTGGGTCTCTCCTCTGTTTATTTTTGATTGTGAGATCATTTACTTTGATATAGGGTTATGTAAAAAATGGCTTTGTTTTTAGTTCTTTGATTTTCATTCTTAAATTTACAAAAATTTGACTCTGGTCACATGAAAACTAAACAATGAGAAGAAAAGATAAATCCTGAAATTTATATATATATATATATATATCATATATCTCAAGGTATAACTCTACTTACATGCCTTGCTATTTTAGTTCAGGTTCTCTGGAAGCAGAGCCTGGAGGAGGATTTTTGTGCAAATGATTTGTTGAAGGTGAGCTCTAAGGAGCAGCCTCTAGGGATAGGTTGCAGGTGAGGGGGAAGCTGAGCAAAGAGGTAGGTTCAGATGGAACCCAGTCTCAGCTTGACTCATTTGCTCCTTCTCCTCTTTGAAATGTCAGCTTGAATGTCACCTCCTTAAACCTTTCCCATCTACTCAAATTCTGTAGTAGCCCTTTCAGTTCATTACTAGGACTTCGCCCTATGCTGTTTGTTATCATCACAACCCCTATCACTAGCTGAGATGATTTGATTGTCTTGTCTCCTTTTCACTCATATAAACTCCATGAGATGCAAGGTCTTACCTGTCTTCTTTAATAACATCCCTCATGCCTAGAACTTAGTCACTCAATAGAATAGGTTCTCAATAAATACTTATCGAATGAATGAATGAACGGATGGATAAGTAGAGGGAAGAGCATTCTTGGAAGGGAGATAAAAATGAAACCTCCTGGCCTTTTCTAGAACAGTTAATAGTAGGTTGAGCCATATTAAAATGATGATTTTAGGGTTATTTGCTAAAAATGTCAATTTCATAGCTAGTAGTCTGATATGGCTGATAAAGGGCAAGGACAAGGGAGCAGCAGGAGGAAAAGCTTGAGAGAGAAGCAGAAACATTCCACAGATAGTTTGCCCATTGTACCAATTTCATTCTTTGGTAATGGCCAGCCTCTAAGGTCTTTGAGTTTGGAAATAGTGCACTCATATTTGTAGGTTAAGAAGGTAACTTCGGCTACTTTAGGAGGATAGTGAGGAGGAGAGAGGGCAATATTTTGGGTGAGAAGTGATTTAAACACCTGAAGCAGTAATGGGGGAGAAGGATGAGAAGGGCCTACATTAGAGGGCTTGAAAGAAACCCCATGAAGGGGATTTGCAAGTTGATTGGCTGGAGGGGAAAGAGGGCCTCAATTCAAGTTCAGTTGTTAATATTGTACATCTACTCCATATAGAGCACTGCAGGAGTAAGTGAAGCACAGTCCTTGATTTAAAGTTTATTATCGGGGTAGTCAATGTTACTGAGATACCCATAACAATCTGTATCTTTATGGAGATAACAAACATGGTCTAGAGTGCTTTTATTCCTTTATTTCACAGAGAAGGGAACTGAAGCTCAAAGTCTTAAGTGAAGTTGGACAGCTAGTATGCTTAGCACTCAGGCACAAATTGGTCCTCAAAACACTTTCTTAATAAAAATGTACTTAGATAAAAAATATTTTACTGTATTTTTCAATGTTTCTAAGAGTAAAATATACACATTTTCTTAATATAGTTTAAATTACAATAAAAATAATTTAACTGTGAACCTGAAAGTATTGTTTTCTAATAAAAAGTCATTTGATATTAACCTTTGGTATTTTTGTTTTGTTTTTTTGCAATTTAGTGATTGTAAACTATTGCTCAGTGAAGATCACTCAACAATAAAAATTTGTTCCAGCTATGAAGTGGACACCAAGTTACTTTCTTTGATACACTTACCTGTTAAAGAGTCTCGGGATTTTTATTCCTTGGGTGATATTGGTGCAAATGGACACAGTCTTGATGGAAGAATTATTAATGTGCTTGCAGCCATCAGATCGGTAAGTTAAAACCTAAACAAAGCAAAGTTCAATTTGATAGGGGAGTTCTATCACTTAATTTGCATTTGAAAAGTAGTAACCAGCCCTAGCTGGTGTGGCTCAGTGGATTGAGTGTCAGCCAGTGAACTAAAAGGACACTGGTTCAATTCCTGATCAAGGTGCATGCTTGGGTTGCAGGCCAGGTCCCCAGTTGGGGGTGTGAGAGAGGCAACCACAAACTGATATTTCTCTCCCTCTCTTTCTCTCTTTCTTCCCCTATCTCTAAAAATAAATCAATAAAAAATATTTTTTAAAAGGAAGAAAAATAGTAATCAGCTGGGATAAATAATCCTCTGTGCCTTGATCCATAGCTAATTGCATTAAGAAAATGGTACCACTTCTTATTAATGGGAAAGAAGCATTTTGTCCATGAATGAGTACTAAAATAAAATAGTATTTGAATGTTAAAGGCAGCAAACATTCATAAATGATCCACTAACTATATGAGAGCTTTTCATACTTTGGTTAAACAAAGATTCAAATAGAAAGATAAATTCATTGACTTGAAGATTTCCGTGAAGTTGCTCAAAAGGGGTTTAAATTGTATAAATCAAGGAATCAATTCCGTGCCTGTTTTGAGAGCTGTCTTGAGAGGGGGGAGAGAGTGCGAATACCCACTGTACTATAGTAGGGGCCAGATGATCTACTGCACAGCACCATGTAGTGAAAAGCAGGGGAGGACAACACTCCATGGGGCTCTGAGAGTGTTTCACCATTTGTTGCATCAGTCTCTTCCTCCTACTTAATTATTGCCCCAAGTTTTGAACTCTGTTGGACAGAGTAGAGTCACTTGGCTGGGACTAAGACTTAGTGGACCTCAAAATTAACGTTTCATAAGATAAAGTACACAAAGAAAATGAAAGAAACAAGAGCAATTTCTCAATATATGGAATGATGGTAGACAAACAAACAAAACAAAAACAACAAAAAGGAAATTGATTTAGGTACTTATAGTTAATGTTGTAAGTAATTGCTAATTGCTTTTCTGTATTAAGCGATTGACCAATAGGAGTGTTAGCTATCCCCAATGACAGGCTCTGGATGGCAGAGTACGTGTCTGCTTTGTTCATCACTCTAGTTCCAGCCCAGCACGTTGCAAGCCATACAGCGAGGACTCAGTATAACAAACGATGGAGGCACAAACACCCTACATGACAATCGTGAAAAATGGAAGAAATCTCTTTCTCAGCAATTTAGTTTTTCTTACTTAAAGGCAGGATATAATCCCTCAATTTCCTTGCAATCCTGTATAATGCCATATTACAAGATAGTAAAAATTTTCTAACATTCAGTATGAATATAAACAAAAACCTGCAACAGCTTTTCCCATACCTTTCTTACCCCTGCCTCCTCCACTCCATGAATCTGGTACCTCCTTCCCTTCTTCCATAGGATTACATTACTTCTTTTTTTCACTGCCTTCCTTCTCCAATTTTACTTCCATCCCTCTTACATTTCCTTTCTTCACATCTGTAGTTAATCTGCTCTTTCTTCCTTCTTACCTCTGCTTAGGTCTGTTTACTTTAAAATTCCTTGTAGTATAGTTGTCTTGTGTTCTGTGATATGGCAGGCCTCTCTTAGACTCTGGCTGTTCTTTCCTCCACTTTCTTTCTGGATACTACTCTTCTGCTGGTAGCTGTGAGTCTTTCTTCAGCAACTTCCCATGAAGTTCAGCCCTGCCAGTATGCAGGGTGACAGTGACATAGGGGGGTAGCCAGCTGATTGTCTGTGCCTGAGCCATTGCTATGTGGCTGGCAGAGGTGCCTTCTAGTCAATGTTAGAGCTCCTGGGGGGACAGAAGGGCCCATGAGTTCACCTTTATCTCCATGGTCCTCTTATACCACAGTGTAGATTGAATCAGACTATGTTGAAGTACTTTCCCATACATCCCTCATTTGATCCTTACCTTATTCTTATGAGAAGACAAAAGAGGTCTTCTCATACTTACACTACAAAGATAAGAACATTGAGGCTTGGGGAGACTGAGTTCATCCAGTTAAATGAACATGGTGCCAGGCTCTGTACCAAGCCATGGGGATCTACAGATGTTGAAAATATACTTTTAACTTTAGTGAGTCCACATAGATGCCACCCATGGGCTTGTCATGGAGCATTTGTTCTGATATGTTAAAATGACACTACTGTCTTAAAATACATATTTCTGTACTTCTGTTCAATCAAACTGTATACCTAATTTAAGATACAAGATGCTAAAAAATATATATACAAGATGCTTTTGAATCATCAAATATCTATGAGCGGATTCTTGATATTTTGGTATTTTTTATTTGCTGTTTAAATGATAAATGTTTGAGTTTTTCCATGAACAAATATTTAGGTACCTCTACAACTATACATGAAGAATAATAATTTCCTTCCATTTCGAAGGTGGGAGAGCCAAAATACTTTACAACTTCAGACCGAAGGAAAGGCCAGAGGTGTGAAGTTAAACTCTATGATGAGATGGAGTCTTCTTTTCCAATGATATGGTAACCTCCCATATCTGTCCCAAACTGTGAAATCCCTGTTATTATCACCAAGACAGAACATTTTTATTTTATCAAAAAGATGATGGATTTAATATCAGGAGAGGAGTAATAATAGGAGAGAAATGATATTTTAAAAATAAACCTTGCTGTTTTGTATTTTGAATTATTACAGCCTGTGCTATAAGATTGCCTTAAAATGAGATCTTTAGACAACATGGGATTGCTTAGATGGACTCACTGTAACTGCTGTATTATTGTATTCTCTTTTATTAAAAGTGTGATTTATTAGGTCCCATTGATAATGAACATGCCAGCCTTTCCATGATTCCTTGGGTAGTACCCTAGAGCCAGTTCATGGAAAGAAACTGATAGAAAAGCAAGCGTTGTCACAGGCTGGGTTCTATGGGGCTCCTGGTGCACCGGATGCAGGGCAGGGCTACTTTCTGAAGTACTGCAGGGTACTACATGGCCTGGTTTAGACTTCAGATGCCCGGGTACCAAAGAAGGCATTTAATTTGAAATGAGTCTTCAATCCTTTAAGTTCTCTGAGCAGTGTATCCTTTGTGGGAGCCCTTGCTTAATAGTCTGAAAGAGTCTCTGAGTTACAAGTAGGTTTGAATGACCTGAGTGATGGGAAAAGAAAGAACTGATGGAGCAGAAGTTGTTAGAGATTAATGGTCATATAGATAATTAAATGCTCTGTGAAGTAGTGCAGCCCTGCCAGGTGTAAGAAAAAACCAATATTTTAAACCTGTGCCTTTGACCACATGGGAGATAGTTAACCCCAGCCCTTAAGACATTCTTTGTTTACTACCAGTTTTTTCTAATATATTTCATTTTTGTCACTTCTTTTAAAAAATGTGCAGTTGGGATAATGAATCCATTCTACTTGCACAGAGCTGGATGCCACGAGAAACAGGTATCATACTTCAATGACTGTTCAATATTTGTCATATTTATCCCCTCACATAATAATTTAAAATGGCTTTTTCCCCAAACAGTAATATTTGCCTCAGATGTAAGAATAAGTTTTGACAGATTTCGGAACTGCATGACAGCAACTGTAATCTCAAAAACCATTATTACAACTAATCCAGGTAAAGGTTATCTGAAATTTTTTATCCTTTTAGAAATATCTTATTACATTTTTCAATATTTGCATATTTAAGAATGAAAACAAAGTTGGCTATCATTTCAATTAAAAATGAATGATTGGCCCATCAGTAGATGATTGGATCAAAAAACTTTGGTACATTTACACAATGGAATTCTATATAGCAGAAAGAAAGAACTCGTACCCTTTGCAACAACATGGATGGAACTGGAGAGTATTATGCTTAGTGAAATAAGCCAGTCAGTGAAGGACAAATATCATATGATCTCACCCATTACGGGACAATAATGAACAAAACTAACAACAAGCAAAACAGAACCAAATACATGAACACAGTGAATAGGCCTTCAGTGGTCAGGGGGAA
>PVIW01018029.1:0-12641 GCA_004026585.1 Noctilio leporinus | reverse complement strand
AAGAAAGAAAGAAAGAAAGAAAGAAAGAAAGAAAGAAAGAAAGAAAGAAAGAAAGAAAGAAAGAAAGAAAGAAAGAAAGAAAGAAAGAAAGAAAGAAAGAAAGAAAGAAAGAAAGAAAGAAAGAAAGAAAGAAAGAAAGAAAGAAAGAAAGAAAGAAAGAAAGAAAGAAAGAAAGAAAGAAAGAAAGAGAAAGAAAGAAGGAAAAAAACGGTGGGGGTCGAGAAAGTCACAAGACAAAGAGAAATCAATATTAATAAAGAAAGGATTTAGGTGTCTGTTCCCCCTTTATGATTTCTGATTGGTTCAGGTGGAGCCAGAACCTGTGGGCTTTACCAGGAAAAAAAGGAAAAGAAAAAATTTAAAATATTTTTAAAAAAAGAGGAAGGAAGAAAAGAATAAAAAAAGGGTTTAGGTGGCTGAGGAAGGGAGGAATGCTTGGATTGAGGATTGGGAATGCGTTGTAGCCAGAGAGTGAGTAGACTTTAATTTGAGAGTAGGGGGAGGGTCTTGGGTATTTAGGTGGATTGTGGTATGGGGGGCATTAAGAATATGTGAGAAGTAACTTTTGCAAAGGATATGTTGGGGATTAATAGTTCATATTGCTCTCGGTATAACTCAGGTGCTTGAGATTAGCAGCAATCCCTTTCCTGATGCTGCCTCTTTTTCTTGGTCAGGACTTTACAGTCTGTAGTCTATATTCTAGCCTGTCTTGGCACGGGGTAGGGCCTCTGATTGTCACAGTCAGGGCTGATTCTGAGTGTCCGCCCCCAGGTAAGCTGGGCCTTCCGCAGCCTGGCTGGGTTTTAGGGCTGCCGGTGTTCTGGAGCCCGCAGGGAGCCCCCTCCCACTCCTGGCAGAGGTTCCTGCGGGTGACGAGCACTGAGCACCCCTGCAGGGCAGCCCGCAACTTTGCAGGTCCCTGTGATGACTGGCTCCGCCCCAGCTGTTCAGGGAGGAGGCCGGGCCTGTCCATCAACACTGTCCGGGGTCCGCCTACACTGTCCCGTCCTTCCGGGGTGGGCACCACTCCTCCAAGCCAACCAGCTGTCCGAGAAGTCCTTTATGGGGCCTCTGCGATGAGCCCCTCCCAGGCGTGGGCGGTGCGGCCTTTGTCTCTGGCAGTTGTGCATCAGCTGCCCCGCTACTAGTTCCCGGCTCGCTGCCTTGCTGTTTGGAGTTTCCGCGGAGCCTGGGGGCCTGTGTGGTTGCGCAGGGCTGGGCCTCCTTCCTCACAGTGGCTTCTAGCTGCTGTTTCCCCAGTGGCCCAGCAGCACCTTTTTTGGCCCTCTCGCAGCCCCGGCCGGTGCACTTCCCCGCTCCCCCGCTCCGGCTTCCTGCAGGACTCTTCTCCTCAGCCTCCAGCCCCGCGAGGAGCCTCCTCTACCTGTTGCCAGGGTGAGTCTCTCACACAGTCCCTCCCCTGCAAGAGTTCAATTCCGCGTTCCCTACGGTGTTTGCTCTCGCTGACCGCACTTCACTGTTGAGACTTCCAGTCTCCAGGGATCCCGGAACTGGCCTCCGTTCAACGCGCCCCTGTGGGCAGAGCCGCCCCTGCCCAGAGCTGACCTCCGCCTGCTGGCCGGTCGGGAACGCCTCACCTACTGTCCTGCTGGCCTCCTCTGCCTCTGGGCTGCGCTCCCCTGTGTCCAGACGCTGCCTGCTCCAATTCCTAGGGTCCTGAAGACGTCTCACGCTTTCTATCTTGTCCTCTAGCTGCTTTGGTACTCGAGAACACCATCAGCACTGCTCTCTACTCTGTCGCCATCTTCCCACCTCCTTTGTCCATTTTTTAATTGGGCTGTCTGTCTCTCTGGTGTTGAGTTGCATAAATTTTGTATACATTTTGGAGATCAAACCCTTGTCTGAGGTATCATTGGCAAATGTATTTTTTTCATGCAGTTGGTTCCCTTTGCATTTTGCTGTGTTTTCTTTAGTTGAACAGAAACTTTTCAGCTTGATATAGTCCCATTTGTTCAGTTGTTCTTTGATTTCCTTTGTCCTTGGAGAAGTATCAGTAAACATATTTCTGTGTAGGATATCTAAAATTTCACTGCCTATATTTTTCTCTAGGATCTTTATGGTGGCACTGCTTATGTTTAAGACCTTTTATCCATCTTGAGTTTATTTTGGTGTATGGTGTAAGTTTGTTGTCTAGTTTTTTTGTTTTTTGATTTTGCATGTTGCTCTCCAGTTCTCCCAATACCATTTGTTGAAGAGACTGGTTTTACTCCATTTTATCTTCCTTCCCCTTTTGTCAAATATTAGTTGACCCACATGGTCCTGGATTTATTTCTGGGCTCTCTATTCTGTTCCATTGATCTATATGTCTATTCTTATGCCAATAGCAGACTATTTTGATGACAGTAGCCTTGTAGTATTGTTTGATGTCTGATATTGTGATTCCTGCTACCTTGTTCTACTTTTTCAAGATTGCTGTGGCTATTTATGAGTGTTTTTGGCTCCATATACGTTTTTGAAGTATTTTTTCAATTTCTGTGATGTCTGTGATTGGTATTTTAATTGGGATTGCATTGAATGTATAAATTGCTTTGGGTAGTATGGACATTTTAATGATGTCAATTCTTTCCACCCATGAGCATGGTATATCCTTCCATTTATTTGTATCTTCCTTAATTTCGTTTTTCGGTATTCTGTAGTTTTCTGAGTACAGGTCTCTTACCTCCTTGGTTAAATTGATTCCTAAGTACTTTATTTCTCTTGTTGCTATGGTACATGGCATTTGTTTTCTTGCTTCTCTTTCTGATGTTTCAATATCGGTATACAAAAATGCTTTTGATTTCTGGATATTGACTTTATGTCCAGCTCTTTGGGTAAATTTGCTTATTAGGTCAAATAAGTTTTTGGTGGATTCTCTTGGGTTTTGTATGTATACAATAATGTCATCTGCAAATTATGACAGTTAGACTTCCTTCTTTTCCCATTTGGTTATCTTTGATTTCTTTTTTTTCTTTGATAGCTATGGCTAGAACTGCCAAAAATGATGTTGAACAGATGTGGAGAAAGTGGACAGCCTTGTCTTGTTCCTGATCTCTGGGGGAAAGCTTCTAGTTTTTGCCCATTGAGTATGATATTGGTTTCAGATATTTCATATATGGCCTTCATGATGTTGAGGTATGCTCCCTCTATTCCCATTCTGCTGAGTGTTTTTTTTTTTATCATAAATGGTTGCTGTACTTTATCAAATGCTTTTTCAGCACCTGTTGATATGATCATCTGGTTTTTATCTTTCATTTTGTTGATGTGGTGTATCCCATTTACTAATTTGCTAATGTTGTACCATCCTTGCATCCCTGGGCTGAAACCCACTTGATCATGGTGTATGATTTCTTTTAATGTATTGCTGGATACTGTTGGCCAATATTTTGTTGGGAATCTTAGCATCAATGTTCATCATAGATATTGGCCTATAGTTTTCTTTCTTGGTAGTGTTGTGACCTGGTTTTGGGATTAGAATAATATTGGCCTCATAGAAAGAATTTGGGGATCTTCCCTCTTCTTCGATTTTTTCAAATAGGTTGAGAAGAATAGGAGTTAGTTCTTCTTCCAATGTTAGGTAGAATTTACCTGTGCAGCCACTTGGTCCGGGGCTCTTGTGCTTTTGGAGATTTTGGATTATTTCTTTAGTTTTACTAGTTGTTATTGGCCGATTCAGGCTTTCTGCTTTCTCTGGATTCAGTTTTGGAAGATTATGTTTCCAGTAGTTTGTTCATTTTTGCCCAGGTTGTCCAATTACTTGTTATATAGTTTTTTGCAGTGATTTCTTGCAATCCTTTGTGTTTCTGAGATATCCATTGTGATTTCTCTTCTGTTATTTCTGATTTTGTTTATTTGGGTCTTCTCTTTTTTTCTTGATGAGTCTACTTAAAGTGTTGTCAATTTTGTTTACTTTTTTCAGAGAACCAGCTCCTAGATTTATTGATTTTTTGAATTGTAATTTTACTCTCTAAGTCATTTAATTCTGCTCTGATCTTGATTATTTTCTTGCTTCTTCTTCCTCTGGGCATTCTTTTCTTCTCTTTTTTTCTTTTTTTCAGCTCTTTCTAGTTCTTGCAGCTTTATGGTTAGGTTTTTTTGTAAGACTTCTCACCTTTTTAGGTAGGCTTGTATTACTATGAATTTCCCTCTGAGGACTGCCTTTGTTATGTTTCATAGATTTTAAGGCATTGTGTATTCATTTTTATTTGTTTCCAGAAACTTTTTGATTTCTTCTTTGATCTCACTGTTTACCATTCCTTTCTTAATAGCATGTTATTGAGTCTCCTCGAATTAAAGTGTTTTTGGTTATTTCCTTGAGGTTGACTTCTAGTTTCAAGCCATTGTGATCTGAGAAGATTCTTGGTATGATTTCAATTTTCCTATATTTGTGGAGGCTTGTCTTGTGAGCAACCATGTGGACTACCTTTGAGAAAGTTCCTTATGCATTTGAAAAGAATGTGTATTTTGCTTCTTTGTGGTGGAAGGTTCTGTATACATCAGTTAGGTCCATTTCCTCTATAGTGTTGTTCAATGATATCATATCCTTGGTGATTTTTTGTTTGTAAGGTATGTCCATTGTTGATAATGGGGTATGAAAATCCCCTATTATTAGTGCGTTGCTGTTCATATCTTTCTTGAAGTCCTTCAAGATTTTTCTTATATATCTGGGTGCTTCTATTTTGGGTGCATGTATGTATACTAAGGTTATGTCTTCTTGATGGATGTTTCCCTTAACTATTATGAAATGTCCTTCTTTGTCTCTTTTTATGGCTTTCATCATGAAATCTATTTTGTATGAAGTAAGAATTAATATCTCAGCCTTTGTTTTTTCATGTTCCTTTGCTTGATATATATTTTTTCCACCCCCTCATTTCAATATGTGTCAATCTTTTGTTCTGAGCTGGGACTCTTGAAGGCAGCATATATGTGGGTCAAATTTTCTTATCCATTAAGCTACTTTATGTCTTTTCATTGGCTCTTTTCATTCACTTACATTTAAGGTTATTATTAATAAATTTTTATTCACTGCCATTTTCCCTTTTGTACCTGTGTTCTTCTCTGTCTCTTTCTGTTTCTTCATCTTTTTATTTATTTATTTGGTTATTTTAAAAAACATATTTTGTTTATTATTTTTAGAGAGAGGGGGAGGGAGGGAGGCAGAGAGGGAGAGAGACATCAATGTGTGTTTGCCTTTCACCTGCCTCCAGCTATTGACCTGGCTGGAGACCTGGCTTGCAACCTGGCTATGTGCCCTGACTAGAGAATTGAACCAGTGACTTTTAGGTTCACAGGCTGGTGCGTTATCCATTGAGCCATCGGTCAGGGCGTGTTCCTTCATCTTTTTAAAGCTGATACTTTAGCATCCCTTGCAATGCTGTTTTGGTGGAGATGTATTCTTTTACTATTCTTTTGTCTGTTAAACTCCTTATTTCCACTTCCATTTTGAATTAGAGCCTTGCTGGGTAGGGTAGTCTTGGTTGCAGGCCTTTGTTTTTCATTACTTGGATTTTTTTTTGCCATTTGCTTCTGATTTGTAATTGTTTTTGTTGAATAATCATTGATAACCTTATCAGAGCCCCCTTATATGTTATTTGATGTTTCTCTCTTGGTGCTTTTAGGATTCTCTCTTTGTCTTTGAAATTTGCCATTTTAATTATAATGTGTCTTGGAGTGAGTCTCTTTGGATTCCTCTTTATTGGAATCTTTGGTGCTTCCTGAACTTGAGTAATGTTTTTACTCGTCATGTTAGGGAAGTTTTTCTATCATTACTTTTCTGAACAAGTTTCCCATTCCTTGTTTCTCTTCTTCTCTGTTATCCCTATGATATGGATATTATTGTGTTTCACGTTGTCTTGTAGCCATCTTAAAACCTCTTCATTCTTTTTCAGTCTTTTTTTGTTCTGTTTCATGTCTCAGAATATTTTTTTTATGTTGTCTTCCAGCTTGCTGATCTGATCTTCTGCTTTCTCTAGCCTGCTGTTGATCCCTTCTATGGTATTCTTTAGTTTGAAAGTTGTATTCTTCATTTTCTCCTGGCTCTTACTGATAGTTTCTATGTCCTTTTTAATGCTGGTGTCATTCTCAGTCAGTTCCTTGTAGCTTCCCTGGAGTTCTTTGTAATTCCCCTGGAGCTGTTTGTAGTTTTATTTGAGCTTGCTGAGCTCATTGAGCTTCTCTATCATCATTATTTTGAATCCTATATCTGATAGTTTGCTTGACTCTGTTTCATGTAGTGATCTGTAATTCTCTATCTCCAGTGCTCTCTTTGGCGAGTAAACCCTGTGGCTTTCTGCCCTTTTGAGCTATAGGCTGCTTTACACTCCAGTGTGTTGCTTTAGGCTAGTAAACCCAACTGGGGGACCAGAACCCACCCTTCTCTGGTGGAACCCCAGGCTCTGTCCCTACAGCTGCTGCCTCTAGTGGGGGTCCAGCCAGCCCACTCACGTTTCCACAGTTCCTACCAGTCATGTTGTGATGAAGCATCCTCTTCTGTTCTGTCCATGGTTATAAGGCTTTTTTCCAGCTGGTGTTCTGTTGGTAATTCCAGATGATTATTTCCCAATTAAGCTGTAATTCCAGATAGGAGTTGGGAGGAGATTGGTGTAGCTCCAATCTCTCCTCCAGCATCTTGGTCACCCCTTGTTTATGACCTGTATTAATTTCTTTTTTCTTTTTTCTTTTTTTAAGATTTTATTATTTTTTAGAGAAAGGGGAAGGGAGGGAGGAAGAAAGGGAGAGAAAATCAATGTATGGTTGCATTTCACCTGTCTCCAGCTGCGGATCCGGCTGGAGACCTTGCTTGCAACCTGGTTAAATGCCCTAGCTGGAAATTGAACCAGCAACCTTTGGGTTGGCAGGCCAGCACCTTATCCACTGTGCCACCAGCCAGGGAGTGTATTCATTTCTTTAAAAGTTTTTATTCATTACTTTTAGAGAAGAAGGGCAGGGAGGGAGGAAGAAAGGGAGAAAAACATTAGTGTATGGTTGCCTTTCGCCTGCCTGCAGCTAAGGACATGGCTGGATACCTGGCTTGCAACATGGTTATGGGCCCTGACTGGGAATCGAACCAGCAACTCTTGGGTTTGCAGGCTGGTGCCAATCCACTGAGCCACACCAGCCAGGGCTGTGTATTCATTTTTATTTGTTTCTACAAACTTCTTGATTTCTTTTTTGACCCCACGGTTAACACATTCGTTACTTAATAGTATGTTATTCAGCCTCCATGAATTAGAATGCTTTGGGGGGTTTTCCTTGAGGTTGTATTCTAGTTTTAAGCCATTGGGATCTGAGAAGGTGCTGGATATGATTTCAATTTTCTTGAATCTGTGGAGGCTTGTCTTGTGTCCTACTATGTGGTCTATCTTTGAAAGTGTCCTGTGTGCATTTGAAAAGTATATATATTTTGCTTCTTTGTGGTGAAAGTTCTGTATATATCAGTTAAGTCCATTTCATCTAGAGTGCTGTTCAATGCCATAATATCCTTGGCACTTTTTTGCTTGGAAGAGCTCTGTTGATAGTGGGGTGTTAAAACCCCCCTACTATTAATGTGTTGATGTTGGTATTCTTTTTGAAGTCCTCCAAGATTTTTCTTATATATTTGGGTGCTTCTATGTTGGGTGCATATATGTTTACAAGGGTTATATCTTTTTGATGGATTGTTCCCTTAACTATTATGAAATGTCCTTCTTTGTCTTTTTTTATGACCTTCATTATAAATTCTATTTTGTCTGATATCAGTGTTGCTACCCTAGCCTTTTTTTAATGTTTGTTTCCTTGAAATATATTTTTCCATATCTTCACCTTAAACCTGTGTCAATCTTTTGTTCTGAGGTGGGTCTCTTGTAGAAAGCATATATGTGAGTAATGTTTTCTTATCAATTCAGCTACCCTATATCTTTGGATTGGTGCATTTAATCAATTTACATTAAAGGTTATAATTGACAAGTACTTATTCATAGACATTTTTCCCATTTGTACCTTGTTCCTCTCTCTCTCTCTCTCTGCTTCTTTGTCTTTTTAAAGCAAACCTTTTAGCACCTCTTGCAATGCTTGTTTTAGCCTACTTTTGTCTGAGAAACTCCTTATTTTACCTTCCATTTTAAATGAGAACCTTGCTGCATTGATTAGTCTTGGTCATAGGCCATTGTTTCTCATTACTTGGAATATTATTCACCATTCCCTTCTGGCTTGTAGTGTTTGTGTTGAGAAATCAGCTGATAACCTTATCAGAGCCCCATTATATGTTATTAGCTGTTTCTCTCTTAATATTTTTAGGATTCTCTCATTGTCTTTGAAATTTGCCATTTTAATTATAATGTGTCTTGGAGTGGGCTGTTTGGGTTCATCTTCATTGAGACTCTCTGTGCTTCCTGAGTTTGAGTGATGCTTTCACTTATCAAGTTAGGGAAGTTTTCTATCATTACTTTTTCAAACAGGTTTTCTATTTCTTGCTTCTCTTCTTCTTCTGGTATCCCCATGATATGGATATTACTGAGTTTCATGTTTTCCTGCAGCTTTCTTAGTACCTCTTCATTCTTTGTGTGTGTGTGTGTGTGTGTGTGTGTGTGTGTGTGTGTTTTCATTTTGTTGCGCTATCATGGAATTAAAAAATATTTGTTATTTTCAGAGAGAAGGGCAGGGAGGGAAGAAGAAAGAGAGAGAAATATCAATGTACAGATGCCTTTCACCTGCCTCCAGCTAAGCACCTAGCTGGAGACCTGGCTTGTAGCATGGTTATGTGCCCTGACTGGGAATCAAACTAGCAACCTTTGGGTTCACAAGCCAGCACCAATTCACTGACCCACACCAGCCAGGGCTGGGACTTTTTTAAGGTTGTCTTTAAGCTCACTGATCTGATTCTCTGCTTCCTCTAGCCTGCTTTGGATTCCTTCTACTGTATTCTTCAACTTAGACATTGCATTCTTCTTTTCCTCCTGGATCTTATTGATAGTTTAATGTCCTTTTTAATGCTTGTTTAGTGCTCAATAAGTTCCTTGTAGCTTCCCTGGAGTTGTTTATAGTTCCCCTGGAGTTGTTTGTAGTTTTTCTTGAGCTTGCTGAGTTCATTGGGCTTCTCTATTATCATTATTCTCAATCCCATATCTGATAGTTTGCTTGCCTCTATTTCATTTAGTGACCTTTATGGGGATTCTTCCTTTCCTTTTGGTGGTGGCCTATTTCTTTTTCTACCCATTTTTAGGTGTCTCTTCTTGTTAGCTTTTGCTTTTAAATTGGGATTTTTTTTTTTTTTTTTTTTTTTGAGTTCCTGTCTTTGTGGTGTGACCTTCTTTGGTGTAGATGTACACTATGTTTACTTCCTGGATTCACCTCTGGTGATGTCAGACCATTCCACAGTCTGGGCCTAGTCAGCCTGTTGGAGCCAATCAGTAATCCACTGTCTTTAACTGTGTACTTCAGTTTTTAATTCAAATGATCTGTGCTCAGCTGTCACCTAGGTGTAGGTACCACTGGGCAGGACCAATTTAAATTTAAATTGATTGTAAACCAATCAATCTGTTATCAGTGGTCACTTTAGACAGCCTGGTCAGGACCAATTAATTCAATTGCGATCCATTGAATCTGTGATCAGCTGCCAGGCTCAGGCACCACTTGGCTGGGCAGATTAATTCAGTTGTAATCCAATGAATCTGTGATCAGCCACTTGGCTCAGATGTTACTGGGTGGGATAGATTGATTCAGTTGTAATGTGATAAATCTTTGATCAGTCCCCAGCTCAAGTGGTGCTGGGCAGGACAGATTGATTCAGTTGTAAATCACTCAGATACCTTCTTTTACATACCATCACCCCTTTTCTTCTTTGGTAACCTTCATACTGTTTTCTGTATCTATGAGTATGCTTATTTGTTTGGTTTGTTCGTTTGCTGCTTTTTGTTTTATATCCAACTTCTGAATGAAATCTTGGTTCCTTGTCCTTTTCATTCAGACATATTTTGCTGAACATGATAGTCTCAGGATTAATCCATATATTTGTAAATGGCAATGTTTCATCCTTTTTAATGGTTGAGAGTTTCATTGTTTATATGTACCACATCTTTATCCCATCATCCTTTGAAAAAATTTGTTATTTATATGTCTTAATTAATATATTAATATATATTTCCAAATAAATGTTTTCCAGTTTCCTGGGTAGATATTCAGAAGAGGGATTGCTGGGTCATATTATAGCTTAATTCTTAATTTTTGAGGAACCTTCATACTGTTTTCTGTAGTGGCTGGATTGTACTGTTTTGTTTTTGTTTTTGTTTTGTTTCCACAGGTACATGAGACTTCTAGATGCTTTATATCTTCACTAACATGTTGCATTCTCCATATTTTTTAATGTTAGCCATATTTGTGCTTAAATAATGGCATCTCACTCTAGTATTAATTTACTTTCCCGATGACTACTAAGTTGAGCATCTTTTTAGGTGCACATTAATTATTCATATATCTTGCTTTGTTAAGGAACTATTCAAGTCTTTTGACCAATTATTTTATTGTGTTGATTATTTTATCAGGCTACATGATATGTGCATAGTATACATAAAAATCCTTTGTTGGAGAAAAATATAGTATTGTCTCCTACACTGAGGCTTCCCTTTATGTTCCCTTAATGACTCCTTTCCTAGGGCTATATAGAAAGATAAAGATAAATAGATGAGTTCATTTTCATGTTGTAAGAAATCATGCATTACCTATTTTAAGCTTACAAAATATTTTCCTGAGAAGTTTTACAGTTTTAGCTTTTATGTATATGTCTATGGTCCATTTTTAGTTAAATATTGCATGATGTGAAATAATGGTTAATATTGTCTAATATGAATATCTAGTTTACCATCACCATTTTAAGAAAAAAAGAATTTTATGCACTGGTTTGCCTTGGAATTGTAGTTGAAAATTAATTGACCATATTGTAAGAGTCTATTTATGGACATTCTTTTCCTTCCATTAGTGTTCATTTTTAAAAGCCATACCACAAGATTTTTCTCTTTTTTTGAGATTTTATGATTTTATTTTATTTTATCTTTATTTTTTTATTTTCTTGTATTACATCCATCCCCTTTATGCTCACCTCTGTCCCCCTCCCCACCCACCAATTCCCCCCAAAGTCAATCCCACCTGTTGTCTATATCCATGGTTCCTTTATACTAGGTTCTTGTCTAAGCTGCTCCCCTTTCTTGCCTCTGCCTCCCCCCTCCCCTCAACCTCATTCCCCCTGACCACTTAAGGCCTATTCACTGTATTCATATATTTGGTTCTGTTTTGCTTGTTGTTAGTTTTGTTCATTATTGTCCCATAATGGGTGAGATCATATATTTGTCCTTCACTGACTGGCTTATTTCACTAAGCATAATACTCTCCAGTTCCATCCATGTTGTGGCAAAGGGTACAAGTTCCTTCTTTCTTTCTGCTATATAGAATTCCATTGTGTAAATATACCAAAGTTTTTTGATCCAATCATTCACTGATGGGCACTTAGGCTGTTTCCAGCACTTGGCTATTGTAAATAGTGCTGCTATGAACATAGGTGTACATAGGTTCTTATGAATTGGTGTTTCAGGATTCTTTGGGTATAGTCCAAGTAGTGGAATTGCTGGATCAAAAGGCAGTTTCATTTTCAGTTTTTTAAGGAAACCCCATACTGTTTTCCACAGTGGCTGCACCAGCCTACATTCCCACCAACAGTGTATGAGGGTTGCCTTTGCCCCGCATCCTTGCCAACAATTTTTGTTTCTTGATTTGTTGATGATTGCCATTCTGACAGGTGTGAGGTGGTATCTTATTGTGGTTTTAAGTTGCATCTCTCTGATGACTAGTGATGTTGAGCATTGTTTCATATGCCTCTGGGTCCTTTGTATATCTTCCTCAGTGTGCTGTCTGTTCGTCCTTTGCCCACTTTTTAATTGGGCTGTCTGTCTCCCTGGTGTTGAATTGCATTAGTTCTTTATATATTTTGGAGATCAGACCCTTGTCTGAGGTATTATTGGCAATTCTGTTTTCCCATACAGTTGATTCCCTTTGAATTTAGCTGATATTTTCTTTAGCTGAACAGAAACTTTTCAATTTGATATAGCCCCATTTGTTGATTCATTCTTTTATTTCCTTTGCCCTTGGTGAAGTATCAGTAAACATATTTCTGCATAGGATATCCGAAAGTTTGCTGCCTATATTTTTCTCTAGGATCTTTATGGTGGCACTGCTTATGTTTAAATCCTTTATCCATCTTGAGTTTATTCTGGTGTATGGTGTAAGTTGGTGGTCTAGTTTTACCCTGTTACATGTTGCTGTCCAGTTCTCCCAACACCATTTGTTGAAGAGAATGTTTTTAATCCATTTGATGTTCCTTCCCCCTTTGTCAAATATTAGTTGACCATAGTGTCCTGGGTTAATTTCTGGGCTCTCTATTCTGTTCCATTGATCGATATGTCTGTTCTTATGCCAGTAACAGGCTGTTTTGATGACAGTAGCCTTGTAGTATTGTTTGAAGTCCGGGATTGTGATTCCTCCTACCTTGTTCTTCTTTCTCAAGATTGCTGTGGCTATTCGTGGGCATTTTTGGCTCCATATAAATTTTTGAAGTATTTTTTCTATTTCTGTGAAGTCTGTCATTGGTATTTTAATTGGGATTGCATTGAATATGTAGA
>PVIW01018028.1:0-12591 GCA_004026585.1 Noctilio leporinus | reverse complement strand
AAGTGCTGGAAACAGCCTAAGTGCCCATCAGTGGATGATTGGATCAAAAAACTTTGGTACATTTACACAATGGAATTCTATATAGCAGAAAGAAAGAAGGAACTTGTACCCTTTGCAACAACATGGATGGAACTGGAGAGTATTATGCTTAGTGAAATAATCCAGTCAGTGAAGGACAAATATCATATGATCTCACCCATTACGGGATAATAATGGGCAAAACTAACAACAAACAAAACAGAACCAAGTATATGAATACAAGGAATAGGCCTTCAGTGGTCAGGGGGAACGGGGTTGGGGGGAGAGGGGAGGGGGAAGGCAGAGGCAGGAAAGGGAATCAGTTTAGACAGGAACCTAGTGTAAAGGAACCATGCACATGGACAACAGGTGGGATTGACTTTGGGTGGGTGGGGAGGGGGACAGAGGGGAGCAAAAAGGGGATGGATGTAATACAACAACAATAAAATTAAGAAAAGATTCATTTGGAGTCAAAAAAGACCCTGAATAGCTACAGCAATCCTGAGAAAGAAGATTGAAGTAGGAGGAATCACAATATCAGACATCAAACTATGTTACAAAGCCATAGAAATGAAAGCAATCTGGTACTGGCACAAAACAGCCAAACAGATCAGTGTAACAGAATAGAGAGCCCAGAAGTAAACCCAGGACTTCATGGGTAACTAATATTCAGCAAAGGGGGAAGGAACATAAAATGGAATGCAAATAGCCTATTCAACAAGTGCTGTTGGGAGAACTGGACAGGTACATGCAAAAAAAAAAAAAAAGAAAGAAAGAAAGAAAGAAAGTAAAAGAAACTAGACAACAAACATACACCATACAACAGACTAAACTCTAGTTAAGGAAAAGACTTAAACATAAGCAGAGCCACCATAAAAGCCCGAGAGGAAAAGATAGGCAAAAATATTGCAGATATCCCACGCAGCAAATTTTCACTGAAATATCTACCAAAGCAAGGGAAATAAAGGAATAAATAAACAAATGTGTCTATATCAAACTAATAAGCTTCTGCTCAGCCAAAGAAAGCATCTCCAAAATATATAAAAAACTAATATGACTCAACACCAGGGAGACAAACAACCCAATTAACAAATGGGCAAAGGACCTGAACAGACATTCTCCAAGGAAGACATACAAAGGACCCACAGGCACATGACATAATGCTCATCACTAAATATCAGAAAGATACAAATTAAAACCACAATAAGATACCACCTCACACCTGTCAGAATAGCCATCATCAACAAATCAACAAACAACAAATGCTGGTCAGGATGTGGGGAAAAGGGAACCCTGGTGCTCTGCTGGTGGGAATGCAGACAGGTGCAGACACTATAGAAGACTGTATAGAATTTCCTCAAAAAAACTAAAAATAGAGCTGCCCTACCCAGTGATTCCACTGCTAGGGCAAAAGAATCCTGAAACACCAATGCCAAAGAACCTATGTTCCCCTGTGTTCATAGCAGCGCTATTTATAAAAGCCAAGTACTGGAAACAACCTAACTGCCCTTCAGCAGAGGAATGGATGAAAAAACTTTGGTACATTTACACAGTGGAGTTCTATGAAGTGGAAAGAAATATAGAACTACTACCATTTGTGATAGCATGGATGGAACTGGAGAGTATCATGCTTAGTGAGATAAGCCAGGCAGCAAAAATTAATTACTACATGTTTTTAATACAGGAGACTAATGAACAAATAAACCAATAAAACAGAATCAGAGACACAAATACAGGGAACACACTTTCAGTGTGTAGAGGGGAGAGAGTAGGGGAAGAAGAGGAGGCACATAAGGGGAACAGTGTAGTAAAGGAACCAGCGTGGATGACCCATGGACACAAACATCACGTGGGATAGACTTTGTGGGGGATAAGGAGGGTGGGGAAGGTGAGGGCACGGGGAAAAATGAGATGAATGTAATATAACAACAATAAAAAAATGTATCAAAAAATTTTAAAGAAAAAATAAGATAACACACATGAAATCTATATAATTTTATTAACCAATGTCACCCAAAAATAATTCAATAAAATAGATTTAAAATAAAATAAAAAACAGAAAGAATCAGAAAAAGCACTTTAATGAAAACATTTTCAGTGATATCTCTAAAGATTCTCAGTGAATATGCTGAAATAAAGTGCAGAATATAAGAACAATTTAGTTTTTCTCATGAATATCAGTATAGCATACATGTTCTCAAGTATGCACAAGTGAAACTAGGAAAACAGTATTTTTTACAACCAGACCTTGTAGTAATGTAGCAAACACTGAGAAAACAGTAGCATTTTGCATGTACAATAGAAATATAGGTTGTCCAATGTTTCATTTGTTAAGAACCATGATATTCCTCTTCCAGTTTTGTAAAATTTTAGTGTATTATCAGAAAACTTGGATATCTAAAACAAAATTTTTAGAGAGAGCTTTTAACGAAAACATATTTTTCGGTTATATCTCTGAAGGAAGTCAGTGACTATGTGGAAATCCTCTGTTAAAAATAAGAATGACTGTGTTTTTATCAAGAATATGAGATTAACATTCAGTTTTTCAAGGTTGCACAAGTTACAAGAAAACTCTGTTTTCCAAAAAGGACTAGCAGAGATGTGGTGAATCCTGCAGAAACACTAAAATTTAACATGTATAATAGAAAGAAAGGTTCTTATATGTTTTCTCTGGTTAGATCCATGATGGTTCTCTTAAAGTTCTGTAAAGTTTTCATATGTATTTTTGGAAAATCATGGGTATTTAAAACAGAAAAAGTCAGAGATAACGCTTTAAAGAAAACTAACATTTTCAGTGGTATCTCTGAAGATTCCCTGTGATTGTCTTGAAACCTGATGTAGATTGTAAGAGTGAGTGTGCCTTCCTCCAGAATATCAGATTAGCCATCAGTTTTGTAAACAGGCACAAGTGAAAATATGCAAACATTGTTTTCCAAACAAGGCCTATCAGTAATGTGGCAAATCTTGAAGAAACAGTAAAACTCCACATTTACCATATAAATAGAGGTTCTCCAATGTTTCATCTGATAAAAACCATGGTATTCCTCTTGAAATTTTGTAAAATTTTGGAAAACAATGATATCCAAAAGAGAACAATTCAGAGAAAGCCCTTTCATGAAAACTCACATATTCTTTTATATCTCAAGTTCTCAATGAATATGTTGAAATCTTGTGTCTAATGTAAGAATGAGTGCGTTTTTCTTAAGAATATTCTTTTAGCATTCAGTTTCTCAAGGTTAGCCAAGAAAAAGCATGAAAACAGTGGCTTTCAACAAGGCCTAGCAGTAATGTTGCTAGTCTGGAAGAAACATTCAAATTTCATATGTAGGATAGAAATATATGTTTTATGTTTTCTCTGGTTAGAACCATGACATTTCTGTTTGAGATTTGTAATGTCTTGGTATGTATTTTTTGGAAAACTTACATATGTAACACTGGAAGAGTCAGAGAGAGAGAGTACTTTAATGGAAACTAAAATTTCATTGATATCTCTGAAGATTCTCACTATTTTGAAATCTAGTGTCGAATGTAAGAATGAATATGCTTTCCTCATGAATAACAAGTTAGCATTCACTTTCTCAAGTTTGCACAATTCAAACTATGAAAACTATGAAAAGTTTTCCCAACAGACCTGGTAGGAATGTAGCAAGTCTGTAGAAACAGTAAAATTTCATATGTCCCATAGAAATATAGGTTGTTCAAAAATTCTTTTGGCAGTTCCATGATATTCCTCTTTAAGCTTTGTAAGATTTGATTGTGAATTACTGGGAAACTTGTATATCTAAAAAGGAATATTTGAGAGATAACTTTTTAATGAAAACTAATATTGTTCTGTTATATTTCTGTTCTGAGTATGTGGAAATCTTGTGTTGAATATAAGAATGAGTGGGTTTTTATCAGGTATATCAATTTAGCATTCAGCCTCTCAAGGTTGACCGTTTCAAAGAAAACACTGTGTTTTCCAACAAGGCCTAGCAGTGATGTTGCAAATCTGGCAAAAACACTAAAATTTAATGTCTACCATTGAAAGAGAGGTTCTTCTATGTTTCCTCTGGTTAGATCCATGATCTTTCTCTTTAAGTTTTGAATAGTTTTCATACGTATTTTTGGAAAACTGTGGATATCTAAACCAGAGAGAATCAGATTGAGCACTTTAAAGACAACTAATATTTCAGTGATATATCAAAAGATTCTCAGTGACTGTTTTGAAACCGGGTGTGGAGTGCAAGAGTGAGTGTGCTTTTGTCCAGAATATCAGATTAGCTTTCAGTTTCATGAAGTGGTGCACATGAAAATATGCTGATGTGTTTTCCAAACAAGACCTATATCAGTAATGTTGCAAATCCTGAAGAAACAGTAAAATTCCATATGTACTATAGAAATAGAGGTTCTCCAATGTTTTGTCGGGTAAGGACCATGATATTCCTCCTGCAGTTTAGTAAAATTTTTGTGTGTATTATTGGAAAAAATAATACCTAAAAGAAAACAATTCAGAAAAAGTCCTTTCATGAAAACTCAAATTTCAAGCTATATCTCTGAAAGTTCTCATTCAATATGTTGAAATCTTGTGCTGAATGTAAGAATGAGTGGGTTTTTCTTAGAAATATTCTTTTAGCATTCAGTTTCTCAAGGTTGGCCAAGGAAAAGCATGAAAACACAGTTGCTTACAAGGCCTAGCAGTAGTGTTTACGGTCTGGAAGAAACATTCAAATTTCATATGTATGATGGAAATATATGTTCTCCTATGTTTTCTCTGGTTAGAACCATGATATTTCTGTTTGAGATTTGTAACATTTTGGTAAGTGTTTTTAGAAAAACTTACCTATATAACAGTGGAAGATTCTGAGAGCTTTAATGTAGACTTAAAACATTCATTGATATCTCTGAAGATTCTCGGTTACTATGTTGAAATCTAGTGCCAATTGTAAGAATAAGTGTGTTTTCCTTGTGAATAATAAGTTAGCACTCACTTTCTCAAGTTTGCAGAATTCAAAGTATGAAGACTCTGTGTTTTCCCACCAGACATGGTAGGAATATAGCAAATCTTGCAGAAAAAGTAAAACTTAATGTGTCCCAGAGAAATATAGGTTGTTCAAAATTTCCTTTGGCAGATCCATGATATTCATCTTCAAGTTTTGTGACATTTGATTGTGGATTATTTAGAAACTTGGATATCTAAATTGGAAATTTCTGAGATAGCCTTTATATGAAAACTAATATTTTTCTGTTACATCTCTGAAGGTTCTCAGTGAATATGAGAAAATCTTGTGTCAAATGTAAAAATGAGTTGGTTTTTAGGAGGAATATCAGGTTAGCATTCAGTTTCTCTAGGTTGCACAAGTTCAAACAGAGAAACACTGTTTTCCAACAAGGCCTACCAGGGATGTGGTGAATCCCACAAAAACACTAAAATTGAATGTGTACCATAGAAAGAGAGGTTCTTCTATGTTTCCTGTGGTTAGTTCCATGGACTTTCTCTTAAAGTTTTGAATAGTTTTTGTATGTATTTTTGGAAAATTGTGGATATCTAAACCAGAGAGAATCAGAGAGAGCACTTTAAGATACTAACATTTCAGTGATACTTCAGAAGATTATCAGTGATTATGTTAAAACCAGGTGAATAATGGAAGAGTGAGTGTGCTTTTGTCCAGAATATCAGATTAGCCTTCAGTTTTGTGAAGTGTCACATGTGAAAATAAGCAAACATTCTGTTTTCCAAACAATGCCTATCAGTAATGGTGCAAATCATGAAGAAACAACAAAATGCCATATGGACCATAGAAATAGAGGCTTTCCAATTTTTCATCTGGTAAGAACCATGATATTCCTCTTGCTGATTTGAAAAGCTTTTGTGTGTATTATTGGAAAGCAATAATATCTAAAAGAAAATAATTCAAAAAGCCCTTTCATGAAAATTCACTTTTTAGTTATATCTCTGAAACTTCTCAATGAATATATTGAAATCTTGTGATGAATGTAAGAATGGGTGGGTTTTTCTTAAGAATATTCTTTTAGAATTCAGCTTCTCAGGGTTGGCCAAGGAAAAACATGAAAAAACAGTGGCTTAGAAAAAGGCCTAGCAGTAATGTTGTTTGTCTGGAAGAATCATTTAAATTTCATATGTACATTAGAAATTTCTATTCCCTATGTTTCCTCCAATTAGAACCATGATGTTTCTCTTTGAGATTAGTAACATTTCTGTATGTATTTTTTGAAAAACTTATATATGTAACAATGGAAGATTCAGTGAGAGTGCTTTAATGGAAACCAAAATTTCATTAATATCTCTGAAGATTCTCAGTCTCTATATTGAAATCTACTGTTGAATGCAAGAATGAGTGTGCTTTCCTCATGAATAATATGTTAGCATTAATTTTCTCAAGTTTGCACAATCCAAACTATGAAAACTCAGTTTTCTCCCAAAAGAACTGGTAGGAATGTAGTAATGGAATTGTACTACTTAAATCCTGAAACACTGTGTTTTCCCTTGAGGTAATTCAAGTTCTTAGTAAAATTCCCAACTTACAGTCAAATGCAATGGAAACAAAAGACTATCCCTTTTTCAATGAATTCCTTTATGTAGAACAGTATTATTTCTGGTGTCATATAAGAACATCAATGTGCCTCTTTTGAGAAACACTAGAACATTTAGGTTAGAAAGAAGAGAGATATCTCTATAATGACAACTAATAGATTTTTTTGCTTCTATGAAGAAAGGCTGAGAATATGTAGAATTTTCATGTAGAATGCTTGAAAGAATGTGGATTTCTCATTGGGATCTGTTCAGTATTCTGGTTGTCATGATTGTACTACTAAAGCTCTGAAACACAGTGTTGTCCTTTAGCCCAGAGCAAGCTATGAAGAAAAGAAACAATTAACAATGAACTTCTAATGAAACCAAATATTATCCTTTTCCTATTGATTTCTATATGTAGAACAAAGGTGTTTCTCTTATAGTATTAGAGCTTCAAAGTGTGTTTTAAAAGAAACACTGGATTATTTAGGCTTGAAAGTAGCAGAAATATCTCTATACTGAAAATTAATAGTTTTCCTAATATATATGGAGAAATTCTGAGAATGTGTAAAAATGCGGTGTAGAATGTCTGAGTGAATGTGGATTTCTCTTTGCAATCTGTTCAGCATACTGGTTCTCATGATTGTATTACTTATATCCTGAAACATTGTGTTTTCTCTTAAAGCAATGCAAGTTCTGAGTAAAATGCCCAACATACAGTAGAGTGTAATAGAAACCAAAGATTATCCATTCTCTAATAATTCCTCTACCTAGAACAGTGTTATTCCTGGTGTTATAGTAGAACATTAAAGTTTGTCTTTAAGGAAAAACTGGAACATCTAGGTTAAAAAGAAGCAGAGATATCTCTACAATGGACACTAGTTTCTATGGTTTCTATGAAGAAAGGCTGAGAATATGTAGAATTGCAGTGTAGAACACCTGAAAGAATGTGGATTTCTTATTGGAATCAGCACAGCATTCTGATTCTCATGATTGTAATACTCAAGTTCTGAAACACAGTGTTTTACATTAGCACAAGCCAAGTAATAAAGAAAAGAAGCAATTAACAGTAAACTTCTAAGGAAAACAAAAATTACACTTTTTCAATTAATTCCTATCCAAAAAAAAAAAACACACAATTATTTCTGGTGTCGTATTAGAACATCAAAGTGTGTCTTTTGAGAAACACTGGAACATCTTGGTTAGAAAGAAGCAAAGATATCTCTATAATAAAAAGTAAAAGATTTCTGGGTTTCTAGGAAGAAAGAATGGGAATATGCAGAACTGTAGTGTAGAATGCCTGAAAGAATGTGAATTTCTCACTGAAATCTGTTCAGCATTTTGGTACTTATGATTGTACTACTAAAGTCCTGAAACACAGGATTTTCCACTTGCATAGGGCAAGTTATGGATAAAAGAAACAAGTAACAGTGAACTTCTAAGGAAACCAAAGATTATCCTTTTCCTATTAATTCCTATGTGCAGAACAAAGGTATTTCTCTTATGGTATGAGAGCTGTAAAGTGTGTGTTTTAAGAAACACTGGATCATCTAGGTTTGAAAGTAGCAGAGTTATCTGTGTAATGGACATGAATAGATTTTCTGATATCTATGGAGAAATTCTGAGAATATGTAGAACTGCAGTGTAGAATGTCTGAATGAATGTGGATTTCTCATTGAAATCGGTTCACCATAATGGTTCTCACGATTGTACTACTTATATTCTGAAACACTGTTTTCTCATAAGACAATGAAAGTGATTAGTAAAAAGCCCAACCCACAGTGACATGCAATGGAAACCAAAAAAATTCTGTTTCTATTAAATCATTTACCTAGAATAGTGTTATTTTTAGAGTAGTATGAGAACACCAAAATGTGTCTTTTGAGAAACACTGGAACATAAATGTTAGAAAGAAGGAGATACATCTCTATAAGGAAAACAAACAGGTTTTTTGATTGCTATGAAGAAAGGCTGAGAATATGTAGAATTGCATTGAAGAATGCCTGAAAGAATGTGGATTTGACATTGGAATCTGTTCAGCATTCTGGTTCTCATGATTGTACTACTAATGTTCTGAAACACAGTGTTTTCCAATAGTGCAGGGCAAGTAATGGACAAAAGAAGCAAGGAACAGTGAACTTTTTTTTTTTTTAATTTTATTGTTGTTGTATTACATCCATCCCATTTTTGCACCCCTCTGTCCCCCTCTCCACCCACTCATTACCCCCAAAATCAATCCCACCTGTTGTCCATGTCCATGGTTCCTTTATACTAGGTTCTTGTCTAAGCTGCTCCCCTTCTTTGCCTCTGCCTCCCCCCTCCCCCCAACCCCGTTCCCCCTGACCACTGAAGGCCTATTCCTTGTATTCATATACTTGGTTTGAACAGTGAACTTTTAAAGAAACCAAATATTATCCTTTTCTCATTGATTCCTATATGTAGAACAAAGCTGTTTCGCTTATAGTATGATAGCTACAAAGTGTGTGTTTTAAGAAACACTAGATCATAGGTTTGAAAGTAGCAGAGATATCTCTATTATGAAAACTAATAGATTTTCTTTATATCTATGGAGAAATTCTGAGAATGTGTAAAATTGTGGCAAAGAATATCTGAGTGAATGTGGATTTCTCATTGGAATCTGTCCAACATACATTTTCTAATGATTGTACTACTGAAATTCTGAAACAATGTGTTTTCCCTTAAGATAATGCAAGTTCTTGGTAAAATGCCCAGAAGATAGGGAAGTGAAATGAAAACCAAAGATTCTCCTTTTTCCATTAATTCCTCTACCTAGAACAGTGTTATTTCTAGTGTTGTATTAGAACAACAAAATATATCTTTTGAGAAACACTGAAACATCTAGGTCTGAAAAAAGCAAGGGTATGTCTATAATGAAAACGAATAGATTTTTTGGTTTCTATAAAGAAGGTTGAGAATATGTAGAATTGCAGTGTAGAATGCCTTAAAGAATGTGGATTTCACATTGAAACCTGTTCAGCATTGAGGTTCCAATGATTTGCTACTTAAATCTTGAAACACTGTGCTGTCCCTAAAGTTAATGCAAGTTCTTTAAAGAATGCCCAACCTACAGTGAAGTACAAATAAAACCAAAGATTATCTTTTTTCCACTAATTGCTGTAGCTAGAAAAGGTGTTATTTCCACTGTCATTAGAACATCAAAGTGTGTCTTTTGAGAAACACTGGAACATCTAGGTTAGAAAGAGGCAGATATCTCTATAATGAAAACGAATAGATTTTTTAGTTTCTATGAAGAATGGATAAGAACATGTAGAATTGCAGTAGAATGCCTGAAAGAATGTGGATTTCACATTGGAATCTGCTCAGCATTCTGGTTTTCATGATAGTACTCCTAAACGTCTGAAACACAGTGTTTTTCATTTGAGCAAAGCAAGTTATGGACAAAAGAAGCAAGTAACAGTGAACTTCTAAGGAACCCAAATATTATCCTTTTCCCATTAATTCCTATAGGTAGAACAAGGCTGTTTCTCATAGTATTATAGCTTCAAAGTGTGTATTTTAAGAAACACTAGACCATCTAGTTTGGAAATTAGCAAAGATATCTCTATAATGAAAACTATTAGTTTTTCTGATATTTATGGAGAAATTCTGAGAATATGTAGAACTGAAGTGTAGAATGTCTGAGTGAATGTGGATTTCTCATTGGAATCTATCCAGCATACTTGTTATTACAATGGTATGGCTTAAATTCTGTAACATTGTATTTTTCATTAAGGTAATGCAAGTTCTTAGGAAAATGCCCAAACAACAGTGAAGTGCAATGGAAACCAAAGATTCTTCTTTTTCCATTAATTACTCAAACTAGAACAGTGTTATTTTTTTAAAAATTTTATTGTTGTGGTATTACATCCATCCCCTTTTTGCTCCCCTCTGTCCCCCTTCCCACCCATCCATTCCCCCCAAAGTCAACCCGCCTGTTGTCCATGTCCATGGTTCCTTTATACTAGGTTCTTGTCTAAGAACAGTGTTATTTATGCTGTTGTATTGGAAAATCAAAGTGTGTCTTTTGAGAAACATTGGAACATCTAAGTTAGAAAGAAGCAGAGATATGTCTATAATAAAAATGAATAGATTTGAAAATTTTTATGAAGAAAGGCTGAGAATATGTAGAATTACAGTGTAGAATGCCTGATAGAATGTGGATTTCACATTGGAATCCTTTCAGTGTTCTGGTTCTCATGATTGTACAACTTAAATGCTGAAACACTGTGCTGTTCCTAAAGGTAATTCAAGTTCTTAGCAAAATGCCCAACCTAGAGTGAAGTGCAAAGAAAACCAAAGATTATCCTTTTGCCATTAATTACTGTGCCTAGAAATGTGTTATTTCCAGTATCATATTAGAACATCAAAGTGTGTCTTCTGAGAAACACTGGAACATCTATGTCTGAAAAAATCAAGGGTATGTCTATAATGAAAATGAATAGAGTTTTTGTTTTCTATGAAGAAAGTCTGAGAATATGTACAATTACAGTGTAGAATGCATGAAAGAATATGGATTGGAATCTGTTCAACATTCTCGTTCTTATGATTGTACTACTAAAGTTAGGAAACACAGTGTTTTCCATTAGTACAGAGCAAGTTATGGACAAAAGAAGCAAGTAATAGTGAACTTCCAAAGAAACCAAATATTATCCTTTTCTCATTTTCTACACATAGAACAAAGCTGTTCTCATAGTATTATAGCTTCAAAGCATGTGTTTTAGGAAACACTAGATTAGCTAGATTTGAAAGTAACAGAGATATCTCTATAGTGAAAACTAATTGTTTTTCTGATATCTATGGAGAAATTCTGAGAATGTTTAGAACTGCGGTGTAAGATGCCTGATAGAATGTGGATTTCTCATTGGAATCTGCCCAGCATACTTGTACTCATGATTGTACTACTTAAATTCTGAAACATTATTTTTTTTCCTTAAGGTAATGCAAGTTCTTTGTAAAATGCACAAATAACAGTGAAGTGCAAGGATAACCAAAGATTCTCCTTTTTCCATTAATTCCTCTGTGTAGGACAGTGTTATTTCTGGTGACTCATTGGAACATCAAAGTGTGAGAAATACTGGAACATCAAAGAGAACATAAAGCAGGGATATGTCTATAATAAAAATGAATAGATTTTTTCATTTCTATGAAGAAAGGCTAAAGATATGTAGAATTGCAGTGTAGAATGCCTGAAAGAATGTAGATTTCACATTGGAATCTTTTCAGCATTCTGGTTCTCATGATTGTACTACTAATGTTCTGAAACACAGGGTTTTCAATTTGCACAGAGCAAGTTATGGACAAAGGAAGCAAGAAACAGTGAACTTCTGAGGAAACCAAATATTATCCTTTTCCCATTAATTCCTATACGTAGAAGAAAGCTGTTTCTCTTATACTATTATAGCTTCAAAATGTGTGTTTTAAGAAACACTAGATCAGGAGGAAAGATGGCGACAGAGTAGGAGGGAAGATGGCGACAGTGTAGAGAGCAGTGCTGATGGTGTTCTTGAGTACCAAAGCAGCTAGAGGATAGGATAGGGAGCATGAGACATCTTCAGGACCCTGGGGATTAGAACGGGCAGCATCTGGACACAGGGGAGCATGGCCCAGAGGCAGAGGAGGCCAGCAGGACAGTAGCCCTCAGGTCCAAGCTCCATCTGGACCAGTCAGGGATTATTAAGGGTGAACAGCCATCTAAACCCTTTCTTCTTATTATTATTATCATTTTTATTTATTTTATCCTTTTGCAATTTTGTTTTGTTTTGTTTTGTTTGGTTTGGTATTTTGTTTTTGGTTTTTTTGTTTGTTTGTTTTTGTTTCTGCTAAAAGCCCGCAGGCTCATAATACAACCAGACAGCCCAAATAAAGGACACACCAAGAACAGCAAGTGGAGAAAATCTGGGAGACGGCAACATTGAACTCCACAAATCTCCTATCACAGAAGGGTGCTCAACTAAGGCAAGGAAGCAAAGCAGGTTAACCCAAGGAAAGAACAAAAATAAATAAATAAATAAAGAGCAAGCAAGAACAGACACCCAAAA
>PVIW01018027.1:0-12646 GCA_004026585.1 Noctilio leporinus | reverse complement strand
GCTGGTGCAGCCACTGTGGAAAACAGTATGGGGTTTCCTTAAAAAACTAAAAATGGAACTGCCTTTTGATCCAGCAATTCCACTACTTGGACTATACCCAAAGAATCCTGAAACACCAATTCATAAGAACCTATGCACACCTATGTTCATAGCGGCATTATTTACAATAGCCAAGTGCTGGAAACAGCCTAAGTGCCCAGCACTAGATGATTGGATTAAAGAACTTTGGTACATTTATGCAATGGAATTCTATATAGCAGTGAGAAAGAAGGAACTTGTACCCTTTGCAACAACATGGATGGAACTGGAGAGTATTATGCTTAGTGAAATAAGCCAGTCAGTGAAGGACAGTTATCATATGATCTCACCCATTACGGGACAATAATGAGCAAAACTAACAACAAGCAAAACAGAAGCAAGTATATGAATACAAGGAATAGGCCTTCAGTGGTTAGGGGGAAAGGGGTTGGGGGGAAGGGGGAGGTAGAGGCAAAGAAGGGGAGCAGCTTAGACAAGAACCTAGTATAAAGGAACCATGGACATGGACAACAGGTGGGATTGACTTTGGGGGGAATGGGTGGGTGGGGGAGGTGGAGAGAGGGGAGCAAAAAGGGGATGGATGTAATACAATAACAATAAAATTAAAAAAAAGAATAAATTTATTTCAAAATATAACACTTTTGTGGTATGTTATTTTACTAAAATTTTGCCAATTGATCATGCTCACCCTGTATATCCATTTTGTTTTATTTTGTTCATTCATTTATTTATTTTTTTTCCTAAGATTCCATATATAAGTGAGAGTTATGGTGTTTGTCTTCTAACTTATTTCACTTGGCATAATACCTTCTAGGTCCATCCCTGTTGCAAATGGAAGATATCATTTTTTATTACTAAATAATATTTTAGTTATTAATCTATTGAAAGATATTTAGGTTGCTATTCTTGGCTATTACTGGTAATGTTGCTGTGAGCATAGGGATGTATATATCTTTACAGATTAGTGGGTTTTTGTTTTTTTTCCTCTCAGGGTAAATACCCACAATGGAATTGCTGGATCATATGGCAGCTGAATTTTTAATTTATTTGAGGAATCTTCATACTATTATCCATAATGGCTGCACTAATTTACAACCACAGCAACAGTGTACAAGGGTTCCCTTTTCTCTACATTATCCTCAACACTTATTTGTTGATTTATTGATAATAGCCATTCTGACAGGTCTGAGGAGACAACTCATTCAGTTTTAAGTTTGTACTTCCCTAATGATTAGTGATGTTGAACACTTTTTCTGTGTTTGTTGGCCACCTGTGTCTCTTTTTTTGTAGAAATGTCTATTAAAGCCTTTTAAATGAAATTGATTTTTGGTGTTAAGTTATATGAGTTCTTTATATATTTTGGATATTAATCCCTTAATAGATATATTATTTATGAGCATGTTCTGCTGTTTATCTTTTTCTTCTGTTGATGGTATCCTTCGCTGTGCAAAAACCTTTTTAATTTGATATAGTCCCAATTATTTTATCTTGTTTCCCTTGCTCAAAAAGATATATACAGAATGATTGCTAAGAAAGATGTGGAGTCTACTGCTTATTTTTTCTTTATAGTTTCAGGTATAATTAAAGAATTTCAGTCTTTAATTCATTTTGAGTTATTTTTGTATATGGTGTATAAAGTGTTTTTGTTTCATTTTTTTGATGTAGCTGTCCAATTTTGCCACTTGGTAAAGAGACTGTCTTTTCCTCATTATATTTCCTTGATTCTCTTTCCATACATTAATTGGCCATATAATCAAGAATTTGTTTCTGGTTTCTATTTTATTGATCTATGTATATATCTGTTTTTATGCCAGTACCATACTTTTTTGATTATTGTAGCCTTGTAGTATAGTTTAAATCAGGAAGTATGATGCCTTCCATTTTGTTCTATCTCAAGATTTCTTTGGCTGTTTAGGTTCTTTTGTGGTTCTATATAACTTTTAGGGTAAGTTATTCTAATTCTGAGAAGAAAGTAATTGGTATTCTAATAGAAGTTTTATTGAATATGTATATATTACTTTAGGTAGTAAGGACATCTTAACAATGTTAATCCTAATTCTTGAGTAAGCTGTGTCCTTCCATAGATTTGTATCTTGTTCAATTTCTTTCCTCAGTATCTTATTTTTTTCAGAACAGAAGTCTTTCACCTTTTTGGTTAAATTTATTCCTAAGTGTTCTATACTTTGTGATGCAATAATAAATGAGATTATTTTCTTAATTCCTTCTTCTGATCATTCATTATTAGTCTGTAAAAAATGCAACAGGTTTCTGTATATTGATTATGTATTCTGCAATTTCACTGAAATCATCTATCAGTTCTAATATTTTGGGAGGTGAAGTTTTAGGGTTTTGTGTATCTAGTTTTATGTAATCTGAAACAAAGGTGAATTTATTGTTTTCTTTCCAATTTGTATTCTTTTTAGTTCATTGTCTTGTATGATTGTTGTGGCTAGAAATTCTAATACTATGTTGAATAGAAGTGGTAATAGTAGGGATCTGTCTTATTCCTAATGTTAGAGATAAGGCTTTCAGCTTTTCATTATTGAGTGTGATATTAGCTGTGGGTTTGTCATATGTGGCATTTATATTCCTTCTATACCCATTTTTTAGAGAGTTATTTGATCATAAATGGATTTTTAATTTTGTCAAAAGCATTTTGTGCATATATTGAGATGATAATATGTTTTTAACTTTTTATTTCCTTAATGTATTGCTGTGATTGATTTATGGATGTTGAACCATTCTTGTAGTGCTAGGATAAATTCCACTTGGTCATGATGTATAAACATTTTAACATATTGCTGAACTCTGTTAATATTTTGTTGAGAATGTTTGTATATATGTTCACCAAGAATATTGGCCTGTTTAATTTTTAAAAATTTTTGTAATGTCCCTCTCTGTTTATTTATTTATTTTACAGTGCATGCCCTTGGCGATGTACTTTTATTTTATTTTTTAAAAGAGTTTCTATGATATGTATGAAGATTCTTTTTTTAAATTTAATTTTATTGCTGTTGTATTACATCCACCCCCTTTTTGCTCCCCTCTGTCCTCTTTCCCACCCACCCATTCCCCCACAAAGTCAATCCCACATGTTGTCCATGTCCATGGTTCCTCCATACTAGGTTATTGTCTAAACTGCTCCCCTTCCTTGCCTCTTCCTCTTCCGTACCCCCATCCCCCTTCCACCTGCCCACTGAAGGCCTATTCACTGTATTCATGTATCTGGTTCTACTTTACTCATTGTTTGCTTTGTTCATTATTATCCTGTAATGGGTAAGATCATATGGTATTTGTCTTTCACTGACTAGCCTATTTCACTAAGCATAATACTTTCTAGTTCCATCTATGTTGTTGCAAAGGGTAGGAGTTCCTTCTTTCTTTCTGCGGTGTAGTATTCCATGGAGTAAATGTACCAAAATTTTTTGATCCAATCATCCACTGATGGGCCCTTAGGCTGTTTCCAGCACTTCGCTATTGTAAATAGTGCTGCTATGAACATAGGGGTACATAGGTTCTTATGAATTGGTGTTTCAGGGTTCTTTGGCTTAGTCCTAGTAGTGGAATTGCTGGATCAAAAGGCAATTCCATTTTTAGTTTTTTTAAGGAAATCCCATACTGTTTTCCATAGTGGCTGCACCGGTGTGCATTGCCACCAACAGTGCACCAGGGTTTCCTTTGCCACACATTCTCGCCAGCACTTATTTGTTGATTTGTTGATGATTGCCATTCTGACAGGTGTGAGGTGGTATCTTGTGGTTTTAATTTGCATCTCTCTGATGGCTAGTGGGGCATTCTTTCATATGCCTTTGGGCCCTTTGTATGTCTTCCTCAGAGAGTTGTCTGTTCAGGTCCTTTGCCCATTTTTTAAATTGGGCTGCCTGTCTCCTTGGTGTTGAGTCGCATTAGTTCTTTATATATTTTGGAGATCAGACCCTTGTCTGAGGTATCATTGGCAAATATGTGTTCCCATATAGTTGGTTCCCTTTTAATTTTGCTGGTATTTTCTTTAGCTGAACAGAAACTTTTCAGTTTGATACAGTCCCATTTGTTTAATTGTTCTTTTATTTCCTTTGTCCTTGGTGAAGTATCAGTAAACATATTTCTGTGTAGGATATCTAAAATTTTACCTCCTATATTTTCCTTCAGGACCATTATTGTGGTACTGTGTGTGTTTAAGGCCTTTATCCATCTTGAATTTATTCTGGTGTATGGTGTAAGTTGGTGAGCTAGTTTTATTATTTTTTAATGTTGCTGTCCAGTTCTTCCAACACTACTTGTTGAAGAGATCATTTTTACTCTTTTATGTTCCTTGCCCCTTTGTCCAATACTAATTGACCATAGAGTCCTGGGTTTATATCTGGGCTCTCTATTCTGTTCCATTAATCATGTCTATTCTTATGCCAATGCCAGACTGTTTTGATAACAGTTGCCTTGTAGTATAGTTTGATGTCTGGTATTGTGATTCCTCCTACCTTGTTCTTTCTCAAGATTGCTCTGGCTATTCATGGGTGTTCATGACTCCATATAAATTTTTGAGGTATTTTTTTCTATTTCTGTGAAGTGTGTCATTGGTTTTGTAATTGGGATTGCATTTAATCTATGGATTGCTTTGGGTAGTATGAACATTTTAATGACGTTAATTTTTCCCATCCATGAACATGTTATATGCTTCCACTTATTTGTATCTTCCTTAATTTCTTTCTTCAGTGTTCTGTACTTTTCTCAGTACAGGTCTCTGACCTCCTTGGTTAAGTTTATTCCTAAGTACTTTATTTTTCTTGTTGCTATGGTAAATGAGATTTGTTATCTAGCTTCTATCACTAATGTTTCATGATTAATATACAAAAATGCTTTTGATTTCTGGATATTGATTTTACATCCAGCTATTTTGCTATATTTGCTTATTAGGTCAAGTAAGTTTTTGGTCGAGCCTATTGGGTTTTGTATGTACACTATCATATCATCTGCAAATAATGACAGTTTGATTTCCTCCTTTCCCATTTGTATACCTTTGATTCCTTTTTCTGATGGCTATGTCTAGAACTTCCAAAATGATGTTGAACAAAAGTGGAGAAAGGGTACAGCTTTGTCTCATTCCTGACCTTAGGGGGAAAGCTTTCAATTTTAGCCCATTGAGTATGATGTTAGCTTCAGGTTCCTCATATATGGTATTTATGATGTTGAGGTATGCTCCCTTTATTCCCATTTTGCTGAGTGTTTTTATCATCAATGGTTACTCTACTTTATCAAATGCTTTGTAGCATCTATTGATATGATGGTATGGGTTTTTTTTTTTTTGTCTTTAATTTTGTTGATATGGTATATTACATTTATTGATTTGCACATGTTGAACCATACTTGCATCCCTGGGATGAAACCCACTTGATCATGGTGTATGATCCTTTTAATGTATTGCTGGATCTGGTTGGCCAATATTTGGTTGAGAATCTTAACATCTTTGTTCATCAGAGATATTGGCCTATAGTTTTCCTTCTTAGTTGTGTCTTGATCTGGTTTTGGGATTGGATAATATTATCCTCATAGAAAGAGTTTGAGAGTCTTCCCTCTTGTTGGATTTTTTGGAATAGGTTTAGAAGGATAGGAGTTAGTTTTTCTTTAAATGTTTTGTATAATTCACCTGTGTATCCATCTGGTCCAGGGCTCTTGCACTTTGGGAGACTTTTGATGACTTCTTCAAATTCACTAGTTGTTATTGGTCTAGTCAGTATTTCTGCTTTTTCTGGATTCAGTTTTGGTAGATTATACATTTCCAGAAAAGTGTCCATTTCACCCAGGTTGTCATATTTCTTATCATATAGTTTTTTGTAGTAATTATTTAACATCCTTTGTATTTCTTTCTTTTCTTTTCTTTTTCTTTTTTTGGTATTTCTGAAGTATTAGTTGTGATTTCTCCTCTGTCATTTCTGATTCTGTTTATTTGGGTCCTGTCTCTCTTTTTCTCGATGAGTCTGGATAAAGGCTTGTCAATTTTGTTTATTTTTTCAAAGAACCAGCTCCTGGACTTATTGATTCTTTGAATTGAAGTTTGAATCTCTAAGTTATTTAATTCTGCTCTGATCTTGATGATTTCCTTCTTTCTCTTTGCTCTGGACTGTTTGTTGTTGCTCCTCTAGTTCTATTGCTTTATGGTTAGGTTGTTTGCATAAGCTTCTTCTGACCTTTTTAGGTAGGCTTGTATTGCTATGAATTTCCCTATGAGGACTGCCTTTGCTGTGCCCCATAGGTTTTGGATTGTTGTGTATTCATTGTCATTTGTTTCCAGAAACTTTTTGATTTCATCTTTGATCTCATTGTTAACCCATTCATTACTTAAAAGCACGTTATTCAGTCTCCATGAGTTAGAGTGTTTTTAGTTTTTTCCCCTTGAGATTGGTTTCTAGTTTTAATCCATTGTGATCTGAGAACATGTTTGGTATGATTTTAATTTCCCTGTATTTGTGGAGGCTCGTCTTGTGACCTTTCATGTGGCCTATCTTAGAGAATGTTCCATGTGCATTTGAAAAGAATGTTTATTTTGCTTCTTTGGAGTGAAAGGTTCTGTATATATCAGGTCCATTTCCTCTAGAGTGTTGTTCAATGCCACAACATCTTGGGGGATTTTTTCTTTGGAAGATCTGTCCATTGTTGATAATGGCGTATTAAAATTCTCTACTATTAGTGTGTTGCTGTCTACATCCTGCTTAAAGTCCTCCAAGATTTTCCTTATATATCTCTGTTGGGTGCATATATGTTTACCAGAGTTATATCTTCTTGATGAATTGTTCCCTTAAGTATTATGAAATGCCCTTCTTTGTCTGTTTTTATGGACTTCATTGTAAAACCTGTTTTGTCTGAAATAAGTATTGCTACTCTAGATTTTTTTTTTCATGTCCATTTGCTTTATATATATTTTTCTATCCCTTCACTTTCAATCTGTGTTGATCTTTTGTTCTGAGGTGGGTCTATTGAAGACAGCATATATGTGGGTCATGCTTTCTTATTAACTCAGCTACCCTATGTCTTTTGATTTGCACATGTAATTAATTTACATTTAAGGTTATTATCGATTGATAGTTGTTTATTGCCATTTTCCCCCTTTGTACCTGTGTTCCTCTCTGTCTCTGTCTGTTTCTTCACTTTTGTAAAGCAGATCCTTTAGCATTTCTACATTGCTGGTTTGGTAGAGATGTATTCTTTTAGTCTTCTTTTGTCTGGGAAACTCCTTATTTCTCCTTCCATTTTGAATGAGAGCCTTGCTGGGTAGAGTATTCTTGGTTGTAGGCCTTTGTTTCCCATTCCCATTACTTGGAATATTTTTTGCCATTCCCTTCTGGCATGTATTTTTTCTGTTGAGTAATCATTTGATAACCTTATTGGATCCCCTTTATATGTTATTTGCTGTTTCTCTCTTGATGCTTTTAGGATTCTCTCTTTATCTTTGAAATTTTCCATTTTATTTATAATGTGTCTTGGAGTGGGTCTGTTTGAATTCATCCTCATTGGGACCCTCTGTGCTTCCTGAACTTGAGTAATGTTTTCACTCATCATGTTAGGGAAGTTTTCTATCATGACTTTTTTGAACAGATTTTCCATTCCCTGTTTCTCTTCTCCTTCTGGCATCCCTATGATACAAATATTATTGGGTTTCATGTTGTCCTGCAACTCTCTTAAAACCTCTTCATTCTTGTTCAGCCTTTTTTCATTCTGTTGCACTGTCTTGGAATATTTTTCTAAGTTTTCTTGCTGCTTTGCTGGTCTGATCCTCTGCTTCCTCTAGCCTGCTGTTGATTCCTTCTATTGTATTCTTCAATTCAAAAATTGTATTCTTGGCCCTGGCTGGTAACACAGTGGTTAAGGCACCAGCCTGCGAACGCAAAGGTTGCAGGTTTGATTCCCCAGCCAGAGCACATAAGCAGGTTGCAAAATAGGTCTCCAATCAGGTCTGTGACTGGAGGCAGGTGAAAGGCAACCATACATTGATGTCTTTCTCCGTCTCTGCCTCTCTCCCTTCCCCTCTTTCTAAAAATAATGAAATAAAATCTTAAAAAAAGAATTGTATTCTTTATTTCCTCCTGGCTCTTCCTGATAGTTTCTATGTACTTTTTAATGCTGGTGTAGTTCTCAGTAACTTCCTTGTAGCTTCCCTGGAGTTCTTCATAGTTCCCTTGGGGTTGTTTGTAGTTTTCTTTGAGCTTGCTAAGCTCATTGAACTTCTCTATCATCATTATTTTGAATTCCATATCTGATAGCTTGCTTGTCTCTGTTTCATTTAGTGATCTTTCTGGGGATTCCTCCAGAAAGATCTTTTTGATGATGGACTGTTTCTTCTCCTCATTTTTCGGTTTCATTGTAATCCAATCAGACTGTGATCAGCTGTCATGCTAATGAACTTCTAGGCTAGAGGGATTGATTTAATTGTAATCCTACCAATCTGTGATCTACCACCAGCCTCAGATGCTGCTTGGGGTGACAGACTGATTCAGTTGTAAATCAATCAATCAGCTACCGAACTCAGGCCCTGCTGGGCTAGACAGAGAGGTTCAATTATAATCTACTTGATCAGCCACCATCTCAGGTGTAGCCTGGTGGGATATATTCAGGTGTAAACCAATGAATTTGTGATCAGCAGCTAGGCTCCCGCGCCACTGGGCTAGGCAACAAGATCCAACTATAATCCAATGAATCTGTGATTTCTCACCAGGCTCAGGAGCCACTGGACTAGATAACAAGGTACAATTATAATCCAATGATCTGTGATTAGCCACCAAGCTCAGGTGGCATTGGGCTCAACTGTAAGATTCTATTGTAATCCAATGAATCTGGGATCAGCTGCCAGGCAAAGGGGCCACTGGGCTAGACTGAAAGATTCAGTTGTAATCCAATGAGCTTGTGATCATCCACCAGGCCCAGAGGCCAATGGGCGGGAAAACCAACTCAATTGTGAACCAATGAATCCACCATCACCCACCAGGCTCACATTGTGTGGGGCTAACTGTCTGACCCAGCTATAAGTCACAGAGTTTGTAATCAGCCGCCAGGCCAAGGCTCTGCTGAGCGAGAAGGACTGACTCAGTTGCAAAGCAATGAGTCTAGGATCAGCCACCAGGCTTGCACGCCACTGTATGGGGGCTGACTGACTGACCCAGCTGTAAGTCATATAGTTCATAATCCACTGCCAGGCCCAGGTGCTGCTGGGCAAGACTTTTCTCTTCAGGTGCCAACTATTGTATCTATGTTCAGATACAGTAGGGAGGGAGAGATTTATTTAGACGTAAATCAGAGAATTGTGATCAGGCACTAGGTTCACATGCAGGTGGGTGGGGCAGATTGCTTCCAGTGGGCGGGGCTATGAGCACCCTCCTATGGAAGCTGCTTGGCACAGCACGGTCACTGAAGGTGTGGGCATTGAGCCAGCAATGGGATCCCCACAGCCACTTCCTCACTTCTCTCCTCCAAGCCACTGCGGTAAACTCTCCTCACGTGTCTCCAGTCCTCTCTGTCCTACCTCTGGTGGAGCCCAGGGTAGGTGGGTGCCAAGATATTTTAGTTATGGTCACCCCAGTAGTTCTCTGTCTCCAGTGCTCTCTCAGGGTAGTAAACTCCATGGCTTTCTGCCCTTCTCAGCTGGATGTTGCTCTATATTCCACTGTGTTGCTGTAGCTGGGACACCCAGCTTGGGGCCCAGGGCCCACCCTTCTCAGGTGGAGTCTCCGGCTCCATCTCTTAGGCTGCTGCCTCTGATGGGGGCCCACCTAGCCCTCTGGTGTTTCTGTGATTCCTACCAGTCACATTGTGATGAAACAGCCTCTTCTGTTCTGTCCGTAGTTATAGGACTTCTTCCAGCTGGTGTTCTGTTGGTAATTCCAGCTGATTTTTTTCTATAAAAAAGTAATCCCAGATGTGACCTGGGAGGAGATTGGTGTAGCCCACTTACTCCTCCGCCATCTTGCTGGCTTTTATTTATTTATTTATTAAAATATTTTATTTATTATTTTTAGAGAGAGAGGAAGGGAGAGAGGCAGAGGGGGAGAGAAGGGTCAATGTATGGTTGCCTTTCACCTGCCTCCAGCCCTGGACCTGGCTGAAGACCTGCCTTACAACCTGGTTATGTGCCTTGGCTGGGAATCAAACCAGTGACCTTTGTGTTTGCAGGCCAGTGCTTTATCCACTGTGCCACCAGCCAGGGTGGAAAACTGGTGTTTTTAAGAAGATGGTTTTTGTTTGGAAAGTTTTGTCTAAGCTAGCTTGCTGTTATTAGAATCAGAAGTCTTTAGAAACTATGTTTATGTTTTTCTATTCATCTGACTAGAGTGCACTACAATGTAACCCACCTACATTTGTGTCAATATAAAAACTGTTCATTATTGGTCCTGGTTCATTAAACTAAAGAATAAAGATGAGTCATCAGGATGCTAAAGTAAGACATCTCTTGGGCCACCATCCAAGCAGACGTCAAAGGAAGAAATTTGACGGGCACAAACCAGGACCCCCACCACCCCCACCAATATGTTAAATAATGTCAACAAGACCTCTGTCACCAGTCCCCTCTACAGCAGCCTCTCCCAGCCGTGAGTTGGACAGCCATTAATGGATGCTGATGGGGAGCTTTGGGGCAAATAGTCACAGCTGTAATACATTGCAAATTTTCTTAGAATTGGCCTGTGCTCTAAAAAGAACTTGGCTCCCAGAGGAGGTTACATCATGGAATCTTTTAGTGGTCCCACTACCCTGCAATGATATGTGAGAGCTGCCTTGCTCCAGAATTTGTGACAGGAATCATTTGATGCAGTCATTTACATAAAAACATAAATGATGTCTTTTTTCCAGTCCCTAGATTTTGGCAAACAAAGTTCTTTCTAGTGCACTGTGATGAATGTTCTTATCTTTAGCAACAGCTAAGCCTCCAACAGTAAAATTATAGGCAGCAAATAGACAAATTTCTCCTGACAGCCCAGACACCAGAAGTGTAGGTGGGAAGGTTCAGGGCTGTCTTTTGAACCAAAACAGGAGAGAGATGAACCAAGAAAATATCTGCTTTGCCTGCTGTTTGTTCCCTTCATTTGAGGAAATATGTAATTATTTTGTAACTATTTATACACAGATGCAGGTAATTTTTTAAATTTTTCTTTTTTAAAGAGAAAGGTCAGACATTGTCTGTGTCACATCAAACTGGAAGAGCTTCAGTCCTGTCCTCTGTATTTCTGCAGTAATTGGCTCCATGAGCTACAAACAAAGCAGTCCTGGACAGAATAGAATGAGACCATCTGGGCCTGGGCAAAGTGTGCTTCCTGACTCAGGGAAAAGGACAAGACTGTTTGCGGTTGTTGGCTCTTACTTGAAGAGAAATTCATGGTCTAGAGACTTTCCTTTATTTCTTATTTTTCACCTAGACCCAAGGGACAGCTACCCCACCTGTCCTTTAGGAAGGCTTATGTCCTGTAAACTGTGGATTGAATCTCCTCAGCCTTTACTGACATAGGTTTATAGAGCAGCTGCTGGTGGGTGACTACGAGCTTAGGCTGGGGCGATAATACATAAGGTCCATGGGGCCATCCTTCATGGGACTTACAGTTTAGTTAGAAAAACAAGAGGATTGCTTCTTGGCCTTTTGGCTAAGATCAAGTGTAGAGAAACAAGAGGAATGCCTAAAAATGAGACAGGACAAAACCAAATAGAGCAACCAAATCAACAATATAATCCCTCTCCAAATAACTATCATCTTAGAATTCCTTCCCCCCTTATCATTGAAATGTAAGCATGCTCATTTCATTGCTGGTCTCTTTCCTTTTACATCGATACTTGTTTTTGTTTGTTTGTTTTTGTTGTTGTTGTTGGAGGCAGGGGCTTGTGGATTTTTTGAGCTAGAGATTGTTAGGGCATGAAGTGCAATTAATATGGTCAGATCTCTGTTTCTTAGGTTCATGGTACATTGTCTATAAATCACGGCCATCCAGCGAATGCTTTACAAAGACTTTTCCTAATACAGCATTTCATTTGTGGAAGGAAAAGTAAATGCCTGTCTTTAACTTCTGCCTCCCAATCTTCAGTTGACAGAAGCCAGGAAACTGCTCAATTTCATATGTTTACTTCAAGGTACCCAGTCATAGCCAAGTGTCTGGCTACCCCATTCTGTAAATGCAAGGCACAACCATTGTGCCTCATATATATTTTTTAATTTAATTTTTATTTTTTTATTTTAAAAATATTATTGTTGTTGTATTACATCCATCCCCATTTTGCTCCCCTCTATCCCCCTCCCCATCCATCCATTCCCCCCAAAGTTAATCCCACCTGTTGTCCATGTCCATGGTGTGCCACATATTTTTTTCTTCTCTCCCTATGTTGGCTGATGCTTATGTCCAAAAGGCAGGCTTTTAACAAATTGCATTCTGATTGACTGACCTGGATTTCTGTTTCTGCTGGGGAGTGGAACACTAAAGCCAAATGGATTTGACCAAAATTTGTTTTGCTACTTTTCCTCCCTTCCTTCCTTCCCTTCTCTTCCCTTCCCTTCCCTTCCCTTCCCTTCCCTTCCCTTCCCTTCCCTTCCCTTTCCTTTCCTTTCCTTTCCTTTCCTTTCCTTCCTTCCTTCCTTCCTTCCTTC
>PVIW01018026.1:0-12650 GCA_004026585.1 Noctilio leporinus | reverse complement strand
TGAGCACTTTTGCTTATCTTTAAAATGGCATGGCATTTATTTTCTTTTGAACTCAAACTAGATTTCATCAGAAGGAAAAAATCTTTCTTTGGTGTAGGACATATGGGTGTTCACGTCCTGTAGTGACCTCAGTTTCGAGATATGTCAGTCAAGTCATCGTGCTGCACACCTTAGACTGAGCACCACACGTCAACTTTGCCTCAGTGAACTGAGAAAAAACAGGAGCAGACTGACAGTTAGCAGCACGGTCAACCCCGCTGCTAATTATCAGTGATGTGTGTGCTTGTGATGCTGTTGTCATTTCTTGGTCTGCATCTCTGTGTGACTTGTTCCCCCCTCACACTTCCTCACCCCGTGGTCCCTTGGGTGTATAGGGGCACCCATCTAAAGCGTTGCCTCCATTCTCCAGTTTCTTCACTACCCCTTTTTGCCACCGAAACTGTCCTGGACATCAGGGTGTGGTCATCCATCTGGCCCACATCCTCTGCCTCCCATGCTCCCCCCTCCACTTAACTTGCCCTTCGTTTCCCCACTGAGTTCTCTGTCACTCACCTGAACATGGTGGGAGTCAAGGGGCCTTGATGACCATCCCCCAGGTCTTGATGGCTTGGCGGCCTTTCCCCATGATTTCGAATTTGGTTTTATCTCTCCATACCCCTGCTCTGCCCACTCCCTGCTGTTGAAAGGCCAACAACTACAAAATGCAAGTCTTGACTCCTTCTATCCAGCCCCCAAGTGGAAACCAAACAGGACCTCAGCTTTGCCTCCAAGCCCAGAGCTTTCACCCTCTTGGTAAAGGGACCTCTCCCACACAGGGCTATGCCCTAGGGATCTTGGCCTTGGTCTTGATCTCCACTGTCCTGTCCCATCTAGCCCTCAGCAGGGCCTTCCACAGCAGCCGTAGGACCACAGGCTCCCTTCCTCTAGATGCTCTGCTCTGGTGGCTGCTGCCATCGGCAGAGGGTAGCCTTCAGCCCTCCTGCAAGCCCCCATGAGTACTTTACACCTGTGGTTACTTCCTGACCTGCCTAGCCTGCATCTTCCCTTCCTTAGGTCTCAGCAAATTAGTCATTAGTCATTAAAAACAGTTTTTTCTTGTCTTTGCTGCCTAGACTGTTTTCTGGTTTGTTTGTTTTTCTTTTTTAGTGACTTAGAAGATACACACACCATTTTTATCTTGCTATTGACTTTCAGTTTTAAAACCTTCTTAAACTTAAGTTTCTCTAAGAACCAGCCAGAAACCAACCAGCATCTGTGGACCACATCTATTCCACAGGGCTGGAGGGTCTGTCTCTTCCCACATTGTATACACACCAAACAGATTTTATTGTGAATAGAATTCAGGCTTCTTATCACTTGGTATTGCTTCTATATATTTTTTAAAAACATGTGTCTTCTGTTTCAAGATCTGTCTTTGGTTTCCTTGTTGCATCATAGCTGCATTCAGGAGGACTTAGACCAGACGGCCAGGCAGCTGTTGGCTGTTCTGCCCTTCCCAGTCTGTGCTGCTCATGCTCCTTTCCCGCAGGCTCCAGGGCCTTCCCAGCAGCCAATGCCTCCCACAGAACAGGGCCAACCAACTTCTCTGCCTGGTGTGGTGCTTGCAGCCAGCAGTGTTCCCTCCCAGATGGGGTGCCCCTGGTTGGGGGGTCCTCCCAGCTTCATGGCAGCCTGTTTCCAAGGTCTGTGGGCTCTATGTCTCCTCATTCCCAACAGAGAGCCATGGGCTTGTTTCAGTTGGAAGGGAAGTTAGGTGTGTGTGTGGAGGGCAGCCTCATCGGGCGGTTCCTCAGTTCCTCCCAGAGCCTCCAGCCTCCTGTTCCGGCTGGTTAGTGAGAAGGGCTCGTGTGCCTGGCTCAGAATGTTCTAGGCCGGCCTTGGATTTTGTTTGCCTGAGTCTTGGTTGCAGGGAGAAGGCTAACCCTGTAGGCTAACCCTGTAGGGCAAGATCCAGACTGGAGTGTGAAAGTCTCATCCTGAACCCCATGGATAGAACCATCACCACAGTCAGGGACCTGGAGGGCCCAGGTCCACCTAGGTGGTCTGTGAAAGGGAGTGGAGTGAGCATGTCTTATGGAGCCCTGAGCAGAATAAGGAGCCCATGGGTGTGGGTGGGATTTGGACCACCCCTGGACCTGCAGGGCCATGCAGAAGAGAACTAATGGCTTCTTTCCACCCTCTGACTTCCCATTGGTACCTTCTGCTGCTAAGAGCCAGGCTGGGTGCCCACCTGCTCAGCCCCTAGGGCAGGTCATGGCAGGGGCGAGAGTGTTGGAGAGCAGCCTGCAGCCCTGGGGAAGGGGGAGAGAGCAGAGGCTACCTTTTCTGTCTTTTCAAACCCAGTTTCCCTTCCCAATCTTAAGCCTATTGATTAGGCACATTATTATCAGTATCATTCTTTGTAATATGAACTCAGACTTGTCTAGAAACACCTTCAACAAAAAGTAAATGAAGTTAAGGTTTGGAGTGAGTTTTACTTTTATATTAGTGTTTTCTGTATTTTCTTTTTGCAAAAGGCAGTATATCAAAACAGACAATTTGGAGAAAAGGACAGAGAGGAGTTGGGGGAAGAAAGAGAAAGATAAGATAGGAAGATGAAATCAGCCAGATACCCTAAGAGTGCCTTGGGGACTACTTAGGGACTGGCCTGACAGCCCCCCATCAAGTCAGCAGCACCAGGGTGGCTGTCCCGGCAGCTCCTGTGCAGCCTGGGTCCAGAGTGTCCTACACTTAGTCTCTGAGCAGCACAGTCTCCTAGCTGGAAGGGTCAGCAGGTTGGCCCCAAACCCCAGGACTATGACAGGTCTGCTCATCTGTCACAAGAACTGACACTCTGCCTGCCACATGGGCCCGCTGACATTTTGCAGGGCTTGCTCAGCACAAAGACTGTGTTGGGGAAGGTCCCCAGTCACAAATTAACATTCACATAAATAACAGGGTGCTCTTTCTAAAGAAGAAAAATGACTCTTGTTGCAGGAACATTTGACAAAGTAGCAAAAAAAAAAAAAAAAAAAATGGAATTTTTCTTCCTGAGCTCCCAATTCTCACAGCTGGGCCCCAGCATGTTTGGGTCTGGAGCTGTGAAGTGGAAGAGAGCTCAGAAAACCAAGTCCATGTCCCTTTCTCAAGGACCTGCTGACAGCCCCTCGACAGGCAGGCACCTGGACCTGGGGCAGCCTGTCTGCATGGGGTATGTACCAGCTGGACCCCTATACCTTTTGCTCTGTCCCAGCAGCCCCCCAGCCTCTTTCCTGTGATGTGGCTGGGCCAGCATGCCTAGGCTCCATCATCACATTAGCCCGTCCACACAGAGCCTTGCCCAGTGTGGTCAGGGGCCGGGTGGGGCACTTGCCTAAGACTGTGGCTGTATGTACTTCCACTAGACATGTTATTTGGGGTGCTGAGGATGATTAGTAGGGGGCTAATGCGCCCTAACCAATGTTGCTGGTAGCAGGGTCCTTCTGTCAAGGTGTCACCAGCCACCTGTGCCCCCAAAGCCCCAGGCCCTTTATACATTCCCAACTGGAAGGCTCACCTTGGGAAGCAAAAGCCCATGTCCTGCTGTGAGAGCCATGGGCCTGGTGATCCCCACTGCCTGTAAGCATTTGCACAGCTTTACCCAACCTTAGCTAGCTTCAATGCTTCAAAAGGAAGCCACCAACACATCTGCCCACAGGATGCTGGGCTAGTTCTTCCTCTAGGCTTGTCCTTGTTCAGTCCATCCAGTCACCATAACAATCCAGAAGTCTGCAAGGGCTCCTGCCAAGGGGCTCTGCACATGCTCGCAGAACCCCAAACTTTCTGGAAACCTGAGCCTCCACAGCCACTGAGAAGCAGAGGCTATAGTGCTACATGGGCAGCATATCCCAAACAGGTTGCCATGACCTGGCCAGACAGGAAGTCCCATCGTGGTGCCAGCTCCCCACATTGGCTGCTCCTCCAGGCAAGCATAGACGGTCAGAGGGAAGACATGTGCTCACCCAGGGTCCAGGTGCCTGGCAGGTGGGCAGGGCTGCTACCCAGGGAGCTGAGGGACAGCTTGACCTAGAATACCCTTAACCCAGGTCAGCTCAGGGTGGGGCAGGGCGAGAACAGTCATGGCCACAGCAGAAGGGGATGTGCCAGGCCATGCTGACAGCTGTGAGGGAAGATGTGCTGTCCCATAGAGCAGGGCAGGAATAAAACCCAGGTGGGGACCTTGTAGGCCACCTCAAGGTCACCCCAGGAGGATAAGCTGAACACTCCCTGTGTACCACTGCCCAGCCTTCCTCCCCAAGTCTCAGTTTCCCCAGAGGTACAATGAAGTATTGGGAGGTTAAGACTTGGGGAAGTGTGGAGGGGGGTTTCTCTGTGCCTGCAGAGGTGCTGGGCCCAGGTCTGGAAGTTTAAGGCAAAGGACCTGGCTTTCATCTCCCACCGTGGACCTCACCCCCCCAGGTCCCTGGGCCACCATCCCTCTCTAGGCATCTCAGACCTGAGGCATCTGCTTTACTTGGTTTCCTTCAAATCTGGCTTCTTGTCCTGCTCGGACCTCTGGGGCCCTGTGGTATCCGGGGCAGACTGACCGCCAACTGTCCTCTGCCCAGCAGGCAGCCACACCAGGGCCCGAGGCCCTCTGCTGTCCCAAACAAAAATCAGGCCACACCATCTGACCATGGATTGTGTCTGGTTTATTTTGGGAAGATGGAGCTATAAGGGCCAGGTTCTCTGGGCCACAGCCAGGCTGCTCCCAGGCCTTCAGACACCGCCCCTGCTGTGTCCTCCCTCATCATCCAGCACTGATTCAGGGTAAGGGGCTGGGCCTTGGCACCAACTACCTTGGATGGTAATTAATTCCAGAGTTCAGATGGCAGCCCCCATGGCTGCAGGCCCCGTATGACCTGCTGAAGCTTGGACAGGGAGCCAGATCAGCAAGGCCAACAAGGACTGAGAGCACAGAATAGATGTGGGCTCAGTGGGTCCACTGCCACTGAACATGGCAGAGCATTCTGAGGCCCCTGAGATCTTGCTTCCTGCAGGGGTCATGCTGGGAAACAGGGTCAGAGTCCTAGGGTGAGGCAGATGGCCAGGACCCTCCACACTCCAGATCCCCCACAAACACCCAGGGCATAGCAAGGCACCTGTGCCTGGTGGCACTGGGCTCTAAGGCCTCCCCTGGGAGGGGGTAGGTGAGGGCCCCAGGTGCCCCAGGCTGTCCCTGAGACAAGGCCTGGAAGCAATGAACCCCAACCCCAAGCCAGCTGCTGTACCACCCCATGTGAAATAGAGCTGTACCTGTGGAAGACAGTAGGGATGTTCCTCAAAAAATTACAAATAGAATTCCCATATGAGCCAGAGACTCCACTTCTAGGTACAGACCCAATAGAATTGAAAGCAGGACCTCAAAGAGGTTTGTACACTTACGTTCAGAGCAGCATGACTCATAGTAGGTAAAAGGTAGAAGCAACCCAAGGGTCCATCAGTGCATAAATGAGTGAATAAAATGTGGTCTATCATACAATGGAATATCATCCAGCCTTAAAAAGAAAAAAAATTCTGTGGGGAGGGGGACAGAGGGGAGCAAAAAGGGGATGGATGTAATACAACAACAATACAATTTAAAAAAAAAAAAGAAAAGAAAAAAAATTCTGCAGTATGCTACAACATGGATGAACCTGGGACATGATGCTAAGTGAAGCAAGCCAGTCACAAAAGGAGAAATCCTTTCTGATTCCACTAATATGAGGTACCCAGAGGAGTTAGACACATAAAGACAAAAAGGAGAATGGGGGGTCCCAGGGGCTAAGGGAGGGGGTGGGGAGCTAGTGTTTAATGGGGACAGAGTGTCAGTTTCACCAGATAAGAAGAGTTCTGAGGATGGATGGTGGGAATGGCTGCACATTGTGAGTGTATGTAATGCCAATCAACTGTGCACTTAGAAATGGTTAAGATAAAATACATGCGTGTGAAATGAATTTACCACAATAAAAAATTTTTAATTACATTTAAGCATGACAAAAAAATAGAGGATCCAACTTGAACGTGTTTTCACTTGCCAAATTTGGGATAATTTGACAATAATAAATAAGAATAGTAATAAATTATAACCCATAGACTAAATCAACATACAGAATCTATACTACTATAAATACACAATAGAATAATAAATAAATGGGAAGTTGAAGCAGCTCTTTCTCACAGTGTATTTCAGTTAATTAGTGTAGAAGTGATAGAGAGAGAAAATTACCACGATAAATACCGAAGTAAGGTTGTCACAGATTAGGATCACCATGGAATATAAAATCAGTGGTCAAATGTATGAATGTTTGCACAACTCAAAGTGTCTCCCCAAAAGAATCAGAAAGGGAAAAACAGCCAGTGCAGGGGAGAACCCCCGCCAACGAGGGGAGGCTCATATACTGGCAAGGGTCATGGCCAAGAGCAAAACAGTCCCACACCCAGAGCCTGTGGGGGGTGCACATCCTTCCATGACACTCCTGGCTTGAGTGCATGGACTCAGCCAGACCCAGCATGCACACAGAGGCCAGGCTACAAAATAACTGACTGTGCTCTTCAAAGGTGCCTGAAAGAGCCTGAGGAGCCCTCTGCGACTGTAGTACACCAGGAGGCACAGTGACTAGATGCTATGCGGGAGTCTGCCTGGGGCTCTGAATCAGAGGAAAGACAGGTATTGGAAAAAAGGGAGAGATTCGGGTGCAGCCCGGGCTCCAGGTGTGACAGGATGCTAGCACCAGGGGAAGCTGGGGCAGGGCACACTGAACACCTCTCTGTTGTTTTTACAACTTTGCCCTAGGTCTAAAGTTATTTTAAGATAAAACCTTTAAGCCTAAAATTAAAACTGCACCTCAGGCTGCTCGTGGTGTTCTCTGGCCAGTTAGTGCACTGTTCATCCTTCACCAGGCACCTGTTGAGCATGTGTCGTCTGTTTCCCCCTGGGACAAACACTGAGCACACTGGATTTCTCTGTCTAAGGGCTCTGGGGCAGAGGCCCAGGCCTGACTGATACCCATAGTAGCCCTGTGGCTGCCTTTGGGCCCTGTACAACCCTCCACCCTATACTATAGACCCCCACCCTACCCATGCCCTAGAGCTCCAGGACTCCTGCCTGGAGGTTGCCCCAGGGTCCTGGGCAAGCAATCCACTCCCGGTGGCTGAGGGGGCATTTCTCTCTTGGATGTATGTGGAACTGAACCATGATAGGGATGATGACACCCTGGTTTGGTAATTCTCACCCCATCTGACCCAGAATGAGTTCAGGCTCTGGGCTGTGATGCCCACAGCCAGCCATTGTGAAAGGCATGTGCATGCCCATGTGTTGGCCCTTGTCCATGCCTGCTCCAGCAGCTGCACCATCCGGTTGGTGGCACTTAGTATTGGACCACAGCAGCAGGGCTTCTCTGTGTTGTGTGCCCAGGGCAGCAGTTCCACCCATACCCTCAAGGCTCTGGGCCACGGAGAGTGCCCCTGAGCTTTGAGGGCTCTCAGAGCTGTTACTCTGTCCTCTCTTGCCTCCAAGCAGTGTGGGATGCCATGTCCCTCCAGGCTGGCTTGCCAAGAGATGGCACAGAGGAGGCTGCTCCTCTTTGTCCACAGGTGGCAGTGTGAAGGTGGGATGAGATATTGAGAATTCCAGGAGGGCAAAGGGCTGACCAGGAAAGATGGCTGAAGGGCATGGGGTTCTTCACTCACTCCAAAAATTTCCGAATGGCCAGCTTAGCATGACGGGGGATAAACTATGGGTCACATTTTCCTGTACACTGTGGGTCAGATGTGCATGATCTCTGGCCATCACCTAGAGGCATGGTCATTAACCTTCAAGAGAGCTACGGAAGCCAGCATTTATGGCAGGTGAACAAAGTCAAGTTCTCAGATACCCCATAACCAGCACTGAACACACAGGCTTTGGAAATACAGACCAAGAGCTGTACAGTGCTTCTACATGGCAGGTTACACAGTCATAACACATTGCTAGCCCCCTTCCCCACAGTGGGAGATAGAAATACAAAATTAGCCAGGATCAGCATGCTCAACAATAAGGAACACAGGAGCTGGACCCTGGACCTGAACAGGAGGAGACAGACCCCATAAAGAAGGGTCTTTACAGGCACTGACCCACCAGGTGGTAAACACGTGGGTCCAAGCCCTTCTCGTCTGGGAAGCCTACATCAGGACACCCATGTAGGCTCAGGGACCCTGCCACACATCGTTAATCAGACTGCTCATACAGACAGGGCCCTACACACCAGGGACAGGCCTGGCTCTGAGAACAGTCTAAGATTAATACTGAGGAGCTCCTGTAAGGAAGGGTGGGGGTCAGCTCACTCACTGTGATACTCTCTCTTCCTGGAATGCGCATGGGGCCCAGAGCCCTGACCTCTGCCCGCACAGCTGCCAAAGGCTGCAGCCTGGTCCGCCAAGATGCCCCCTTTCTGAGTCTCTATTCCCAGTCTCCAATAACTTACCTTTAATTCCCTTCTGTAAAAGTGAGTCCCAGTCAGCCCCATATTACCCCACCTTTGTCCCTGTCTTCCCAAGGTTGTCAGAAGCTCCCTATGCTAGTCTGGGCTGTCCTTCCTGCCCTCCCAGGCAGCAGGGCCTCACACTTTCAGGTGAGGGGCCTTCTGGCTCCAATGCTGGGGTAAGTGCTAACCTGCAGCCTCCCCTTTGCTTATAGGGGCTGGACACAGGGAGGCAGTGTGGACGTTTGTCCCTCTGCTGTCCCTAGATCAGGGCACAATACCATGTTGCTTTGGCCAGTCACACCCTCATTTCCTCGGAGAGTGCCAATCTTCATAAAGAGGCTGGAAGCATACTGGCACTGATTCACTGCCTTCCACCTAGAGTGCCCGGGAAATGTCTAATGCACTAAACACTTGACTGTTCAGCCAGAGGCACGGACCTCTCTTCCTTTAGATTGTCAAATAAAAAAATGACAACAGCCAACACAACAATAGCTGTTGGGTGTAACAATCAAAACTACACATTTTTTTTTTTGTCAGATTGACAAAAACATGTGTTTCAGAGTGCCACAGAATTTTAGTAATTAGTTGGTGTCCACCCAGAGATGAAAGGGTTTCAAATTGCAGGTCTAAATCAGAATAATGAGAGGATTTGCACATGAGGAGCCTCTTAATCTCAGAGTTTGTTTATAACTCTGAGATTAGACTTGAAGAGAAAACTGACATCTCAATGTCAAGAGTGTTTCCTCTGCAACCACAGTGATTTGGGGCCCTGGACTAGGACTATTTGTGGAGTGAGCCTCTCCTTAGCTGTGGGCCAAGCACACTGCTGCCTGCAGCCCACAGCCCACAGCCCACAGTGGGTAGCAGTGTCCATGGCCAGGACCCAGGAGACTCCCTCAACCTGACAGGACCCAGGCCAGGTGATTTCTGAAACTTGCCTTCCAGGGCAGCCTTTGTTTTGGTTGGTTGTTTGTTCTCTTAGGTGTTAGCACAGCCTGAGCTCTCAGCATAATGCCTGAGGCCAAGTATGTGATGCCAATGAAAGATGGTAGCTGCCACTAAGAGCTCACAACCCAGAAACTTAGTGTCCAGCCCTTTCCTTAGCAATTCCATCCCCCAAACAGCAATACATAAGCCTGGTTAGATGCTCCATCCAGGTACTGAGCGGGCTGTCTCAGTAGGCCCGTGCCCACAGCTGAGCCCATCCTGACCCAGGGGCAGCTTAGCAGCCCCAGAGGGTCTGACCCACCAGACGTGGCCTCAGCATGGTCTTGGGTGGGCAGCTGTGAGCTCAGTAGTGATAATCCTGAGGCCCCACACTTTCAGAACCACAGCTTTGCCCCAGACCCTAGCCCTATCCACTCCTGCAGCATTGCTGCACCCCACCAGGCCCACAGGTTGGGCTCTGCACAGCATTGCAGCTCCAAGGTGGTCTGCCTATGGGCCAAGTGGGTTGGGGCCAGCTTCTAGAGTCTGCAGGAAGTGTCAAGATTATGCCTGAAAACCCCTCATTTCACTATCAAGGCAAATAGATGTGTGTTTTATGGACACCCAGTATAATAACTTTTCCACAGCAAATGTGGAGGCTCAGCAAGGTGCTCTGAAGAGGGAAGGAGAAAAATGTCCTGCACTGAGACACTCTCTGTTGCCTGTTGCTGTGGCCTCCTGAATGAGCGGGGCCACCTTGGGGGGCTGGGAAGGCTCCTGCTGCAGGGCCCATTGGTCTCTGCTCCATACCCAGGCCCCTACCACCTTCTTGAAGTCTACTGGTTGAATTGTCACCATCACAATGTGGCAAGACCCACATAGGAGCTGAATCAATAGACTTAAGATTGGGAAGGGAAACTGGGTTTGAAAAGACAGAAAAGGTAGCCTCTGCTCTCTCCCCCTTCCCCAGGGCTGCAGGCTGCTCTCCAACACTCTCGCCCCTGCCATGACCTGCCCTAGGGGCTGAGCAGGTGGGCACCCAGCCTGGCTCTTAGCAGCAGAAGGTACCAATGGGAAGTCAGAGGGTGGAAAGAAGCCATTAGTTCTCTTCTGCATGGCCCTGCAGGTCCAGGGGTGGTCCAAATCCCACCCACACCCATGGGCTCCTTATTCTGCTCAGGGCTCCATAAGACATGCTCACTCCACTCCCTTTCACAGACCACCTAGGTGGACCTGGGCCCTCCAGGTCCCTGACTGTGGTGATGGTTCTATCCATGGGGTTCAGGATGAGACTTTCACACTCCAGTCTGGATCTTGCCCTACAGGGTTAGCCTACAGGGTTAGCCTTCTCCCTGCAACCAAGACTCAGGCAAACAAAATCCAAGGCCGGCCTAGAACATTCTGAGCCAGGCACACGAGCCCTTCTCACTAACCAGCCGGAACAGGAGGCTGGAGGCTCTGGGAGGAACTGAGGAACCGCCCGATGAGGCTGCCCTCCACACACACACCTAACTTCCCTTCCAACTGAAACAAGCCCATGGCTCTCTGTTGGGAATGAGGAGACATAGAGCCCACAGACCTTGGAAACAGGCTGCCATGAAGCTGGGAGGACCCCCCAACCAGGGGCACCCCATCTGGGAGGGAACACTGCTGGCTGCAAGCACCACACCAGGCAGAGAAGTTGGTTGGCCCTGTTCTGTGGGAGGCATTGGCTGCTGGGAAGGCCCTGGAGCCTGCGGGAAAGGAGCATGAGCAGCACAGACTGGGAAGGGCAGAACAGCCAACAGCTGCCTGGCCGTCTGGTCTAAGTCCTCCTGAATGCAGCTATGATGCAACAAGGAAACCAAAGACAGATCTTGAAACAGAAGACACATGTTTTTAAAAAATATATAGAAGCAATACCAAGTGATAAGAAGCCTGAATTCTATTCACAATAAAATCTGTTTGGTGTGTATACAATGTGGGAAGAGACAGACCCTCCAGCCCTGTGGAATAGATGTGGTCCACAGATGCTGGTTGGTTTCTGGCTGGTTCTTAGAGAAACTTAAGTTTAAGAAGGTTTTAAAACTGAAAGTCAATAGCAAGATAAAAATGGTGTGTGTATCTTCTAAGTCACTAAAAAAGAAAAACAAACAAACCAGAAAACAGTCTAGGCAGCAAAGACAAGAAAAAACTGTTTTTAATGACTAATGACTAATTTGCTGAGACCTAAGGAAGGGAAGATGCAGGCTAGGCAGGTCAGGAAGTAACCACAGGTGTAAAGTACTCATGGGGGCTTGCAGGAGGGCTGAAGGCTACCCTCTGCCGATGGCAGCAGCCACCAGAGCAGAGCATCTAGAGGAAGGGAGCCTGTGGTCCTACGGCTGCTGTGGAAGGCCCTGCTGAGGGCTAGATGGGACAGGACAGTGGAGATCAAGACCAAGGCCAAGATCCCTAGGGCATAGCCCTGTGTGGGAGAGGTCCCTTTACCAAGAGGGTGAAAGCTCTGGGCTTGGAGGCAAAGCTGAGGTCCTGTTTGGTTTCCACTTGGGGGCTGGATAGAAGGAGTCAAGACTTGCATTTTGTAGTTGTTGGCCTTTCAACAGCAGGGAGTGGGCAGAGCAGGGGTATGGAGAGATAAAACCAAATTCGAAATCATGGGGAAAGGCCGCCAAGCCATCAAGACCTGGGGGATGGTCATCAAGGCCCCTTGACTCCCACCATGTTCAGGTGAGTGACAGAGAACTCAGTGGGGAAACGAAGGGCAAGTTAAGTGGAGGGGGGAGCATGGGAGGCAGAGGATGTGGGCCAGATGGATGACCACACCCTGATGTCCAGGACAGTTTCGGTGGCAAAAAGGGGTAGTGAAGAAACTGGAGAATGGAGGCAACGCTTTAGATGGGTGCCCCTATACACCCAAGGGACCACGGGGTGAGGAAGTGTGAGGGGGGAACAAGTCACACAGAGATGCAGACCAAGAAATGACAACAGCATCACAAGCACACACATCACTGATAATTAGCAGCGGGGTTGACCGTGCTGCTAACTGTCAGTCTGCTCCTGTTTTTTCTCAGTTCACTGAGGCAAAGTTGACGTGTGGTGCTCAGTCTAAGGTGTGCAGCACGATGACTTGACTGACATATCTCGAAACTGAGGTCACTACAGGACGTGAACACCCATATGTCCTACACCAAAGAAAGATTTTTTCCTTCTGATGAAATCTAGTTTGAGTTCAAAAGAAAATAAATGCCATGCCATTTTAAAGATAAGCAAAAGTGCTCA
>PVIW01018025.1:0-12657 GCA_004026585.1 Noctilio leporinus | reverse complement strand
GTTTACTTATTTTTATAGCAGACCCTTTAGCATTTCTTGCAATGCTGGTTTGGTAGAGATGTATTCTTTCAGTCTTTTTTTGTCTGGGAAGCTCCTTATTTCTCCTTCTATCTTGAATGAGAGCCTTGCTGGGTAGAGTATTCTTGGTTGCAGGCCTTTGTTTACCATGACTTGAAATACTTTTTGCCATTCCCTTCTGTCTTGAATTGTTTCTGTTGAATAATCATTTGATAGCCTTATTGGAGCCCCTTTGTATGTTATTTGTCTTTTCTCTCTTGATACTTTTAGGATTCTCTCTTTGTCTTTGAAATTCGCCATTTTAATAATAATGTGCCTTGGTGTTGGTCTGTTTGGGTTGATCCTCATTGGGACACTCTGTGCTTCCTGAACTGGATTCATGTTTTCACTCATCATGTTAGGGAAATTTTCTATCATGACTTTTTTGAGCAGGTTTTCCATTTCTTGTTTCTCTTCTCCTTCTGGTATCCCTATGATATGGATGTTGTTATGTTTCACGTTGTTCTGCAATTCTCTTAACCCCTCTTCAGTCTTATTCAGCCGTTTTTTATTCTCTTGTACTGTCTTGGAGTATTTGTCTACATTATACTCCAACTCGCTGATTCGGTTCTCTGCTTCCTCTAGCCTACTGTTGATTCCTTCTACTGTATTCTTCAATTCAGAAGTTGTATTCTTCATTTCCTCCTGGCACTTATTGATAGTTTCCATGTCCTTTTTCATGCTGTTGTAGTTCTCGGTAAGTTCCTTGTAACTTCCCTGGAGTTCTTTGTAATTTCTCTGGAGTTCTTTGTAGTTCTCCTGGGGTTGTTTACAGTTTTCTTGGATGTGGCTGAGCTCACTGAGCTTCTTTATCATCGTTCTTTTGAATTCCTTATCTGATATTCCAGGTGCCTCTGTTTCATTTTGTGTTCTTCCTGGGGATTCTTCCTTTCCTTTTGGTGATGGACTGATTCTTTTTTCTCCCATTTTGGGTGTCTGTTCTGGCTTGCTCTTTATTTACTTAGTTATTTTTGTTCTTTCCTAGGGTTAACCTGCTTTGCTCCATTGCTTTAATTGAGCACCCTTCTGTGATAGGAGATTTGCAGAGTTCGGAGTTGCCATCTCCCAACTTTTCTCCACTTGCTGTTCTTGGTGTTTCCTTTATTTGGACTGTCTGGTTGTATTCTGGGCTTGTGGGCTTTTAGCAGAAACAAAAACAAAAACAAAAATAAAAAGCAAATAAAACAAGCAAACAAAAATACCCAAACCAAACCAAACAAACAAAAAAAAAAATGCAAAAGGAAAAAAGAAATAAAAATGATAATAATAAATAGAAGATACAGTTTAGATGGCTGTTCACTCTTAGTAATCCCTGACTGGTCCAGATGGAGCCTGGACCTGAGGGCTTTTAGCAGAGGGAAAAAAAAGAAAGAAAATAAAAGGGCAAAAGTCACAAGAGAAAGATAAATCAATATTAATAAAGAAAAGGTTTAGGTGTCTGTTAACCCTTTATGGTCTCTGTTTGGTCCAGGTGGAGCCAAGACCAGTGGGTTTTATCCAGGAGAAAAGAAAGAAGAAAGAAAGAAAAAAAAGAAAAGAAAAAAGGGTGGGTGAGAGAGTCACAAGACAAAGAGAAATCAATATTAATAAAGAAAGGTTTTAGCTGTGTGTTCCCCCTTTATGATTTCTGATTGGTCCAGGTGGAGCCAGAACCTGTGGGCTTTACCAGGAAGAAAAGGAAAGGAAAAAATTAAAAAAAAAATGTGGAAGGAAGAAAAGAATAAAGAAAGGGTTTAGAAAGGTTGGGGAAGGGAGGAATACTTAGATTGAAGACTAAGAATGCGTTATAGGCACAGAGTGAGTAGACTTTAATTCGAGAGTAGTGGGAGGGTCTTGGGTATTTAGGTGGATTGAGGTATGGGAGGGGGATTCAGAATATGTGAGAAGTAACTTTAGCAAAGGTTATGCTGGGGATTAATAATTCATATTGCTCTCGGTATAACTCAGGTGCTTGAGATTGGCAGCAATCCCTTTCCTGAGGCTGCCTCTTTTTCTTGGTCAGGACTTTATAGTCTATAGTCTATATTCTAGCAGGTCTTGGCACGTGGCAGGGCCTCTGATTGTCACAGTCAGGGCTGATTCTGTGTCCGCCCCCAGGTAGGCTGGGCCTTCTGCAGCCTGGCTGGGTTTTAGGGCTGCCCATATTCTGGATCCCGCAGGGAGCCCCCTCCCACTCCTGGTGGAGGTTCCTGCCCGTGAAGAGCTCCAAGCACCCCTACGGGGCAGCCCGCAACTTCGCTGGCCCCTTTGATGACTGGCCCCGCCCCCACAGTTCCAGGAGGAGGCCGCCCCTGTCTGTCAACCCTGTCGGGGGTCCGCCTACACTGTCCCGCCCTTCCGGGGCGGGCACCACTCCTCCAAGCCAACCAGCTCTCCGAGAAGTCCTTTACCAGCCTCCGTGTTGAGCCTCTCCCAGGCGTGAGTGTTGTGGCCTTTTTCTGCAGCAATAGCGGGTCAGTTGCACCCGCTACTAGTTCCTGGCATGCTGTTTGGAGTTTCCACGTAGCCTGGGGGCCTGTGTGGTTGCGTGGGGCTGGGCCTCCCCCCTCACAGGGACTTCTAGTTGCTGTTTCCCTGGTGGCCCAGCAGCACCATTTTCCGCCCTCTCAATGCCCTGGCCTGTGCACTTCCCCATCCCCACTGCTCCAGCTTCCCTCAGGACTCTTCTCCTCCTCTAGCCCCGCGCGGAGCCTCCTCTCCCTTTTGCCGGAGTGAGTCTCTCACACAGTCCCTTCCCTGCAAGAGTTCTTTTCCGTGTTCCCTATGGCGTTTGCTCTCACTGCCTGCATTTCACTGGTGAGACTTCCAGTTGCCAGGGACGCTGGAGCTGGCCTCAGTCAAACACACCCCTCTGGGCAGAGCCACCACTGCTCAGAGCCGACCTTGGCCCACTGGCCGGTCATTCAGGAACGCCTCACCTACTGTCCTGCTGGCCTCCTCTGCCTCTGGGCTGTGCTCCCCTGTGTCCAGATGCTGCCCGGTCCAATTCCTAGGGTCCCGAAGACATCTCATGCTCCATATCTTGTCCTCTAGCTGCTTTGGTACTTGAGAATACCATCAGCACTGCTCTCTACTCTGTCACCATCTTCCCCTGTATCCTATTTATTATTTTTAGAAAGAGGGGTAGGGAGAGAGGCAGAGGGGGAGAGAAACATCAATATACAGTTGCTTTTCACCTGCCTCCAGCTAAAGACCTGGCTGGAGACCTGACTTGCAACTTGGTTATGTGCCCTGGCTGGGGAATTGAACCAGAGACCTCTGGGTTCACAGGCTGGCACCTTATCCACTGTGCCACCAGCCAGGGCTTTGGAGAAATTTCTTAAACACATGTAAATGGCCAAATATTATGAAATAATTCTCAAGATCAGTAATCATTGGAAAAATGCAAATCAAAATCACAATGATACAGTCAGATCGCAATTTATTTTTAAAATGGCAAATATTGGTAAGTATGTGGAAAACTGGGATCCTCGTACACTGTTTTGGGGAATGTAAAATGATTTAGGTATCATGAAAAACAGCATGGGGTTTCCTCAGTAATATAGATAGAATTATCATATGATCCAGTAATCCTAGCTATTTATCCAAAATAATTGAAATTAGGATCTTTAAGAGAAACTAGCAATCATATTCATTGAGGCACTATTCATAATATCCAAGATATTGAAACAACCTAAATGTACATCAGTATGTGAATAGATAAAGAAAATGTGGTATATACATAAATGAAATAAGGTTCAACGTTTTAAAAAATTGTTGTTGTTTTATTACATTTATCCCATTTGTCTCCCACTGCTCTCCCCTGCCCCATGCACCCACCCCGCCATAGTCAACCTCACATGTCCATGTCCATGAGTCTTCCATGCTAGTTCCTTGACTAATTGTTCCCCTTCTTTGCCTCTTTTTCTCCCTCCCCCTCTCCTCTGCACACTGAATGTCTGTTCCTTGTTTTCATGCCTCTAGTTCTATTTTGCTTGTTTGTTTGTTTTGTTCATTAGTCTCCTGTATTGGGTGAGATCATATGGCATTTGTCTTTCACCAGCTGGCTTAACTTTAATAATAATATTCTTCATTATACAAGAACATGAAGTTTGAGATCATTATGATACATGAAATATGCTGGTCACAGAAAATAGATCATAATTCCACTTATGTGAAGTATGTAATGTAGTGAAATTTATAGAATCAAGGTGTTCTGGTGGTTCCCAGAGACTGTGGTGATGAAAAATGGGAAGTTACTAATCAATGGAAATGAAATTTTACTTAAAAAGGATGACTAAGAAGTTTTAGAAATCCTTTCTTCAATGTGTTATGTAGTCAATGATTTTATATTGTGAGCTTTATATCTTTACGTCACCCTTTTCATAATTATTTCATAGTGCAGATATACTTTAGCTAAATTTGGAAATGTAAACAATTTTACATGTATTTAAAAGCATCAAGCTGTACACCAAGCTAGCTATGCACAGTTATATTTTGCTAAGATGTCTGTAAATAATATCTTAAAGTCCTGGCTAGTAGCATAGTGGATAAGGTGCCGGCCTGCAAACCCAAAGGTCACTGGTTTGGTTCTCAGTCAGAGCACGCATAACAAGGTTGCAAGCCAGGTCTCTACCTAGGTCTGTAGCTGGAGGCGGATAAAAGACAACTATACATTGGTGTCTCTCTCCCTCTCTGCCTCTCTCTCTTACCCTCTCTATAAAAATAATAAATAAAATCTTCTAAAAAATAATATTTTTAATGTTTTAAATTAATAATAAAAGGTAAGTAACAGTGAAAAGAGTAGTCTATTCATCTATGGATAATTGTGACCACCAGCAAGTGTAATTATGGCTAAATGCTAGGACAACTGACAAATAAATTATCCAATTCAGTGCCCTGATTGAAACCACCATCTGGAAACAAGAATCATTTATAGTTGTTCTTTACAGAATATCATGGGAGGCTCTCCAGTCTCTGGGCTTTCATCCTGAAACAAGAACCCTGAAATGGTTCCCACAGAGGTATTTCTATGAGATACTAATGAGGAAAAAAATGACTATTAAGATTATTTATGTATTCATTTATTGTTCCATTTGAACAGCATATGTATTTTTGAGCTGTAACATTTGATGTTAACACTTGAAGAATCAATTGCAACTGCAACCAAATATCTTTTGTTACTATAGCTGAAGCATGAATAAAATGTGGAATGTTTCATAATTGTTTGTAAAATACAGTGTTCAAATTCCAACATCTTATTCGCTTTTAGATGAATCTATGTTCTTTAAAGGCATTTTAATATTTAAGAAATGCAATTAGGTCTAAACAACTAAATTAGTGACATTCATGATGTGATTAAATAAATATAAAATGTTTTTTTTTTTCTTTTTACTTTCAGCTCTTACTTCTTGCAAATAACTTAGATATTATTTTTTAAATGGTCCCAGCTGCACCTGAATGCTACTGGTAAATGGAAACTTCCCAAAAATCTCTTTGAAGATGATTGATAGCTAATATCCATCCCTTAATCATTCACATTGATTTTGCAAAAAGGGAGTTTTATCTTCAATTTACTTCAGCAAGTCCTGGTGAATGCAGTAAATTAGGCAGGTGCTAATCAAATGGAGGTTACAAATAAGGAACTAATTTAAGAACTAAATCTATCTTGTGAGTGGGATTGTTATAAAAAGTGATATAAGTATATTTAAAAGTTCAGGAACCAGTTCAAACCAAAGTTTTATAAATTGTAAAGGGTTATAATCAAATATTTATGGATTTCTCTGCAATATTTGAAACATTAAATTATTAAAAGCAAATAGGTTTCATCAATCAGTAAATGTTACTTTAACTATAACTGTTACATTATTACCTTTTTACTTTCAGCCTTGTAATATTGAAGAGAATTGTAACAAACTCTAGTAACAAATCAAAGCTTTTCAATGTAATTTACTTGTGAGTAATTTCTAATTGATTCAGACTGATGAAACTGCACAGTTTGATGTATTGCTGGAGCAGGGGACATGTTGGACTAAGTAAATTCATAAGCTCCTCTTCTTAAGAGAAAAATGGCTGCTATATTTCACGTTGTCATTTTTTAGTTGTAACAATGTAGCTGTATGCCTATGTGGATTGTTACAAAAGAATATCAAACAATGTGTATACCTGTAACTATCTCACCCACCTATCAATTTCCATTTTGGCAGGTTCATCATTCTACCAGCTCAAAAAGAAAGATTTAAGAAAAATACATAAGTAAACCAAAAGACCAATCTCTTGTATAGGAAGCAATTTTGATAGCAACATAATTCAGCTACCTACAGTTGAGTCATCTAACATCACTAAAATTAAAACAATGAATGATTTTGAGGTTTTGTGTTTTGGTTTGACCACTTCAGTACAGTTGGGAAATGTCCTGTGCTTTGTTCAACAAGTATGAATGCTATTCTTCCAAAATATTATTCTGGACATGGATCCCAATATTTTCTAAATGAGTGTGGTGGTGGTTTGTAGTGGAGGGGAATATTGTGCTTGTGTGTCTAATCTGCTCAAATGGTCAGAAGCACTTCCTCTCAGTTCAGTAACACATTGCCTCATTTTACAACAGATGTAACACTAGAATTTGAAAACAGGAATGTCTGACACATCTTTGGGTTTTAACTAAAGATACCCACCCAATATGTATGTTTCTTGGTTGATAGAAAGTGTGTGTGTACATGTGACTATGCATGTGTGTGTGTAAAAATGATAAAAACAGAAAAAAAATGTTTTCCATTTCTTTTCATCTTATACATCACAGGATGGAATATGCCCAGAGGCCTGATTCTGAAGGGCTTTTTTTAAATATCAGAACATAATGAAACCTCTCTATGGTTATCTTGTTCCCCTTCAGCTAGGCATTATGGCATCTGGCTAAGGAGCCACTTGTTCCCTGATGTGCTGTAACAAGAGGTGTTCCTTGGCCTAGATAAAGACTTGGGATACAGTGACATAAGATACCCTTTATAGGACTCCAGCATATCAAACACTATAACAAGTCTACTAATATACATATAACTGAGTAATTGTGAAAACATAATGGAATTTCAATATCCTCACATGACCTAGTTGTTTGTGATTCCAAACACTTACTTGTCATTAAATGTGGAACTTTTCATGTCCAAGTGTAGCTGTCTAAGAGACAGCTGGGTAGATGATGAAGGTAATTCTTTATATCATTTTAAAAAGTTACCTGTGTATTTTTTGCTAAAAAATAAGCATTTTAGGTATTCTTTATTATAAGAAAATTATACTCCCGCTCCATTCTACCCATCTTTGCCCATTGCCAGATTCCTTTTCTGCTTTTTTATTTGTAAAATGACTGCCATTTAGAAATGTAAATCTCTGGGTTTATTTCTGAGTCATCCTTTTTCCTTAACTTCATCAAACGTATTGCTAAATCATTTCATTTTTTTCCTGAGAATGCCTCAGATTAACTTCTCTTTCTCCATTCCCACTATGCTAATTTAGAATGTCTCAAAATCCATGTCTGAATTATTGTCCCTGCCATCTATTTCCCTAATAGCAAGGGCCTTCTAACTGCCATTTATTTTATTTACTACAATCAAGATGCATTTTCTAATTACCTACAAGCATAAATAAGCCCCATATTGACTTCTCTATTAAAAACATATAGCTTTGCCTTATTATTTTGTCCAATCTTATCTCTCTCCTTTCTGATTAGCTATATCTTTCCTTTATACACATCATGGTTATTCTTGTGTGTGTTTTTTTTTTTTTTCATGCTGCTACAGTCAGCTGAAATGTCATGAGTCTTAATCTCCACTTTGTTGTGGTTGACAGTTCTTCAGATCTGAGTTAAGCCTCCCTTTTACAAAACCTTATATTTCCATCAACATTAGCCTCCCCGCACATAAACTTAGTATGGTAGTGAGTGCTTAATGCTTATTCATAGAAAAAAAATCAATTTATGATTTCAGTAATTTTAAATTTTGTTACATTATTATATTTGAGATATCTTACATTAATAAATATTCATAATTGTAATGCATTTAGGCACAGTGTCAAAAGACAAGGGAGTTACAGAGAAATAGTATATATAGGAACATATATTTATGATAACACATAGGAAAAAACAGCAAGGACACTGGCTTCAAATCATAAACAGTGGTTTCCTCCAAAGAAGAAAGCAAGACTGACAAAAAGATTAGTAAAGGAGATTTTGAGGTTTTGTTCTAAATGTTCCTGTGATATTAGAATTTTTCTAAGCAATAAACAGATGGCCTATGACTTATAATGACTCAACTATGATTTTTGACTTTATATTGGTGAGAAAGTGATATTCATTCAGTAGGAACCAAACTTTGATTTTTGAATTTTGATCCTTTTTTGAGCTAGCAACATGTGGTATGATAGTCTGATATTCCCTCATGATGTTGGACAGCAGCAGGCATCCACAGTCAAAAATGCAATCAGTAGAATAAACAACAGATAATCTACAATGTACTATTGCCAATGTTTTGTTTTTTGTTTTTTGTTTTTTTGATATTGCGTTCTGAGCACCTTTAAGGTAGGCTAGGCTAATCTGTGATGTTCTGTAGGCTATGCATATTAAATGCTTTTTAAATTTATGGTATTTTCAATTTATGTTGGGTTTCTCAGGAACTCTATTGTAAGTCAAAGAATATCTGTGTGCAGGTTTTATATGCATGATTTAAAAATGATTTTAAGTGAAAGGAAAAATTAAGTTCTCAAGAAGGTCAACTGAAAGACTTAAGATATACATTCATCATTCCACATTAAAAATTAATTATTGTTGTATTACAATTGTTTCATCCCCACCCCCATTGCTTCTCCTGCCCCACCTCCGTTCCTTCCCTCGAGGTCAATCTCCACCTTGTTGTCCATATCCACTAGCTCCTTGGCTTAATCCTTCCCCCATTTTCTCCCTTCTCCCCTTCCCCTCTAGTCACCATCATTATGCTCCTTTTTTCTGGTGTCTCTTGTTCAGTTTTGCTCATCTGCTTTTGTTCATTACTCTCCTGTATTAAGTGAGAACATATAGTATTTGTCTTTTGCTGCCTGGCTTATTTCACTAAGCATGATACCCTCCAGTTCCATCTATGCTGTTGCAAGTGGTAGAAGTTCCTTCTTTCTTTCTGCTGCATAGAGCTCCATTGTGTAAATGCACCACAGTTTTTTGATCCATTGATCCACTGAAGGGCATTTAGGTTGTTTCCAGCACTTGGCTATTGTAAATAGCACTGCTATGAACATAAGGATGCATAGGATCTTGTGAATTGGTGTTTCAGGATTCTTTAGGTACAATCCTAGCAGTGGAATCACTGGGTCATAAGGCAGCTCTATTTTCAGTTTTTTGAAGAAATTCTATACTGTCTTCCACTTCTATATATGTACAAGAAATACATTCCCTTTTATTTATAGTCTGCTGTATCCTGAGACGTCATTCTGAAATAGCCTTCTGAAAGTGCTGTTTCTGTGTTTTCACTTCCCTACAGCCAACACCAATTTGTTCATTACTCAAAATCAGTACATATAATAAAGGCCTGTAAACACAGTTCAAAAGAGCTTCATTTTTCTTGCTACAAGAAATGTAGGCAGTGAATTGATCAAAGATACAAACTTCTTCCTGATATTATTATTTTGTATTGTTACTGTTATTCTATTACAGTTGTACCAATTTTCCTCCTTTTTCCTCTTCTGCCCAGCCCAAATGCTGCTACCACAGTCAATCCACACATCTTTATCCATGCCCATGGTTCTTTCATATGTCTGTTGGCCATCTGTATGTCCTAATTAGAGAAGTGTCTATTTAGGCCCTTTGCTCAATTTTTAATTGGATTGTTTGTCTTCCTGGTGTTGAGTTGTATGAGTTATTATATATTTTGGAGATTAAAACTTTGTCTGATGTAGCATTAGCAAATATTTTCTCCCATACAGTCTATTCCCTTCTCATTTGATGATGGTTTCTTTAGCCATGCAGAAGCTTTTCCATTCGATGTAGTCTCACTCTTTATTTTTCCTTTATTTCCTTTGCCATAGGATATATAGCAGCAAAAATACAGCTTTGTGAGATTCTGAAATTATATGGCTTATATTTTATACTAGGACTTTTATGGTATCATGATTTATATTTAAGGCATTTATCAAATTTGTTTATTCAGGTGCATATGTTGGTCTTTTCTTCTTCTTCTTCTTCTTCTTCTTCTTCTTCTTCTTCTTCTTCTTCTTCTTCTTCTTCTTCTTCTTCTTCTTCTTCCTCTCCTTCCTCTTCTTCCTCTCCTTCCTCTCCTTCCTCTCCTTCCTCTCCTTCCTCTTCTTCCTCTTCTTCCTCTTCTTCCTCTTCTTCCTCTTCTTCCTCTTCTTCCTCTTCTTCCTCTTCTTCCTCTTCTTCTTCTTCTTCTTCTTCTTCTTCTTCTTCTTCTTCTTCTTCTTCTTCTTCTTCTTCTTCTTTTTTCTTTTGTATTTACCAGTCCAGTTCTTTGAAAACACCATTTATTGAAGAGGATATTTTTACTCCATTGTGTGTCAGCATGCCCCCTTGATCAAATATTAATTGACCATAAATACATGAGTTTATCTCTGGGATCTCTATTCTGTTCCATTAATATGTGTCTGTTATGCCAGTACCAAGAATTTTTCATTACAGTGGCCTTGTAGTACAGTTATTTATCAGGTATTGTTCTCCCTCCAATATTAGTCTTCTTTCTCAAGATGGCTGAGGCTTATTGGGATCTTTTGTGAATCAAAAAAAGTTTTTGTAGTGTTTATTCTCACTCAGTTAAATATGCTATTAATATATTTTTAAACATTTTATTAATTATTTTCAGATATAAGTGAAGGGAGGGAAGAAGAAAGGGAGAGAAACATCAATGTATGATTGCCTTTCACTTGCCTCCAGCTAAGGACCTGGCTAAAGACCTGTCTTGCAACCTGGTTATGTGTCCTGACTGGGGAATTGTGACCTTTGGATTCACAGGCCAGTGCCAATCCACTGAACCTTGCCAGTCAGGGCTGCTATTGATATTTTAACAAAAGTTTCCTTGAATCTATAAATTGCTTTGAATAGTATGGACATGTTAATGATGTTAATTATTCTACTCCATGAACACATTATGCTTTCACTTATTTATATATTTTTTAAATTTATTTATTCAGTGTTCAATAGATTTCGAAGTAGTACAAGTCTTTTTTCTCATGGTTAATTTTATTTCTAGGTATTTTATTTCTTGTTGCTATAGGAAATGGGATTTTCTTACTTTCTCTTTCTGATATTTCATTGTTGATGTATAAATATGCCATCAATTTCTGAATATTGACTTTGTATCCTGTTACTCTGCCAAATTTACCTATTAGGTCAAGCAGTGTTTTGGTGTAGTCTACAGGGTTTTCTGTATACACTATCATGTCTTCTGCAAATATGGCAGTTTTATTTCCTTCTTTCCAATTTGGATGTTTTTAATATATTTTTTTTCTTATATGATCACTCAAGTTAGAACTTACAGTACTATGTTAAATAAGAGTGATGAAACCTGGCACATTTGTCTTGTTCTTGATATTAAGGAAAAAGCTTTTAGTTTTGGCCATGGGTTAGGATATTGGCTTATCTTGTGTCCTAACATGTGGTTTATCTTAAAAAAATTATTCATGTCATTTAAATAGAATGTATATCTTGATTTTTTGGGCTGAAATGCTCTGTAAATATTGATTAAGTACATTTGACTTAGGGTGTCATTCAATGCCACAATGTCCTTGTTGAGATTTCATTTTGAAGATCTATTATTTACAGTGAGTATTTTAATTCCCCTATGGTGACTGTATTGCTTTTGATTTCTTTTTAAAAATATTTTTCCATATATTTAGGTGCTCCTATGTTGGGTGTATATATGTTTACAATGGTTATCCTTTTGTTGGACAACTCCCTTAAGTATTGTGTGGTGAGCTTATTTTTTCTCTTGTTATGGCTTTTGTGTTGAAGTTTATTTTGTTTGACATAAGTGAATATAGCTGCCACAGCTGTTTTGATGTCAACTTGTTTAAAACACTATTCCATATCTTCATTTTCAGTCTGTGTAGATCTTTTTTCTGAGGTGGGTCTCTTGTAGACAGTATATAAGCAGTTCGTGTTTTTTAAAGATTTTAAAAATATTATTTATTATTTTTAGAGACAGGGGAAAGGAGAGAGGCAGAGAGGGAAAGACATCAATGTATGACTGCCTTTCACCTGCCTCCAGCTAAGGACATGGCTGGGGACCTGGATTGCAACCTGGTTATGTGCCTTGGCTGGTGAATTGAACCAGCAATTTTTGGGTTCACAGGCTGGCACCTTATTCACTGAGCCACCAACCAGGGCTTTAGTTCATGATTTTTTTTTTTTTTTTTTTTTTTTTACAATTCAATGATTTTAATAAACATACACAGCTGTGCAGCCATGGCCACAATTGATACTTTCTACTCTATGGAAGAGGAACAGAGCCTGAGAGTTGATTTAGTATGATTATGGCAAAGCTAGCCAACTGCCCACCAAACTCTGTTTGGTCTCCTATACTACAGAGCTGTTACTGGAGGGCAGCTCTGGCACTACACTTCTTGCCTCTTTTG
>PVIW01018024.1:0-12655 GCA_004026585.1 Noctilio leporinus | reverse complement strand
GGGAAAAAAAGAAAGAAAAAAAGGGAGAAAGTCACAAGAGAAAGAGAAATCAATATTAATAAAGAAAAGGTTTAGTTGTCTGTTCACCCTTTCTGGTCTCTGTTTGGTCCAGGTGGAGCCATGACCAGTGGGTTTTATCAGGGAGAAAAGAAAGGAGAAAGAAAGAAAGGAAAAAAAAAAAAAGGGGGGGGGGGAGAAAGTCACAAGACAAAGAGAAATCAATATTAATAAAGAAAGGTTTTAGCTGTGTGTTCCCCCTTTATGATTTCTGATTGATCCAGGTGGAGCCAGAACCTGTGGGCTTTACCAGGAAGAAAAGGAAAAGAAAAATTTAAAAAAAATTTTTTTTTAATTAAAAAAAATAAAAAACAGAGGAAGGAAGAAAAGAATAAAGAAAGGGTTTAGAAAGGCTGGGGAAGGGAAGAATACTTAGATTGAGGACTGGGAATGCGTTATAGCCACAGAGCGAGTAGACTTTAATTTGAGAGTAGGGGGAGGGTCTTGGGTATTTAGGTGGATTGAGGTATGCGGGGGATTAAGAATATGTGAGAAGTAACTTTTGCAAAGGATATGTTGGGGATTAATAGTTCATATTGCTCTCGGTATAACTCAGGTGCTTGAGATTGGCAGCAATCCCTTTCCTGAGGCTGCCTCTTTTTCTTGGTCAGGACTTTACAGTCTATAGTCTATATTCTACCTGGTCTTGATGCATGGCAGGGCCTCTGATTGTCACATTCAGGGCTGATTCTGAGTGTTTGCCCCCAGGTAGGCTGGGCCTTCCGCAGCCTGGCTGGGTTTTAGGGCTGTCAGTATTCTGGAGCCTGCAGGGTGCCCCCTCCCAGTCCTGGTGGAGGTTCCTGCCCGGGATGAGCACCCAGCACCCCTGCAGGGCAGCCAGCAACTTTGCCAGTCCCTGTGACTACTGGCCCTGCCCCCGCAGTTCCGGAAGGAGGCCGCCCCTGTCAGGCACACTCTCTGGGGTCCGCCTTCACTGTCTCGCCCTTCTGGGGCGGGCACCACTCCTCCAAGCCAACCAGCTCTCCGCGGAGTCTTTTATGCGGCCTCTGTGATGAGCCCCTCGCAGGCGTGGGCGGTGCAGCCTTTGTCTCTGGCAATGGTGGGTCAGTTGCCCCCGTTACTAGTTCCTGGCTTGTGGGCTCGCCATTTGGATTTTCTGTGGAGCCTGGGGGCCTGTGTGGGTGCGCAGGGCTGGGCCTCCCCCCTAGCAGGGGCTTCTAGCTGCTGTTTCCCTGGTGGCCCAGCAGCACCGTTTTTGGCCCTCTCACTGCCCTGGCCCGTGAACTTCCCTGCTCCCTGGCTCCGGCTTCCTGCAGGACTCTTCTCCTCTGCCTCTAGCCCTCCATGGAACCTCCTCTCCCTGTTGCTGGAGTGAGTCTCTCACACAGTCCCTACCCTGCAAGAGTTCAATTCCTTGTTCCCTACGGCAGCAAACGCCGCCCACACTTCACTGTTGAGACTTCCAGTTGCCAGGGAGCCCGGAGCTGGCCCCAGTCAAACTCGCCTCCCTGGGCAGAGCCACCACTGCCCAGAGCCAACCTCGGCCCACCGACCAGTCTGTCCAGAATGCCCCACCTACTGTCCTGCTGGCCTCCTCTGCCTCTGAGCTGTGCTCCCCTGTGTCCAGATGCTGCCCGCTCCAATTCCTAGGGTCCTGAAGACATCTCAGGCTCCCTATCTTGTCCTCTAGCTGCTTTGGTACTCGAGAACACCATCAGCACTGCTCTCTACTCTGTCTCCATCATCCCGAATTCCGATAAAAACTTTTTATGTTGTTCAACAGAGCTCAGGAACATACCGGGTGGCCATGTCAGGCAATTAGTAAAAATTTATTGAGTGAATGCAAGAAGTAGCAAGTTTAAATTACAGGAAGTATAATTACTTTTTAAATAAAACTATTTATCCAAGGAGTATCTACAGTTCCAATCAGTGAAAACCTTAAACTCTGGGAAAAGGGTTCATGAGAATTTAAAATCTGAATATTCCATTTTTAAACGGAGGCATGTAGCTTGTCCGTTAAATACATGAACGGAGCCCTGGCTGGTAGCACAATGGATAAGGTGCCAGCCTGTGAACCCAAAGAATCACTGGTTCAATTCCTAGTCAGGCCACATAACCAATTGCAAGCCAGGTCTCCAGCCAGGTCCATAGCTGGAGGCAGGTGAAAGGCAACCATGCATTGATGTTTCTCTCCCTTTCTTCCTTCCTCCCTGCCCTTCTCTCTAAAAATAATGAATAAAATCTTTTTTAAAAAGTACATTAAGGGCCCTGGCTGGTGGCACAGTAGATAAGGCGCCAGCCTGTGAACCCAAAGGTCCCTGGTTCGATTCCCAGCCAGGGCACATAACAAGGTTGCAAGCCAGGTCTCCAACCAGGTCTGTAGCTGGAGGCAGGTGAAAGGCAACCATACATTGATGTTTCTCTCCCTCTCTGCCTCTCTCCTTTTCCCTCTCTCTAAAAATAATAAATAAAACCTTTTAAAAATACATTAAGAAAGATAATGTTTCATTTTTTTCTAACTATGGATAACTGACTCAGCTTATCATTGAAACTGGCATAATTTTCATGAAGCACATTTTTTTTAATCACAAACAATTGCCTATAACCTCTCTGTAGATATGACTAGCTATATGGTAGGTTTAGGATTCACATTTAGGTTTCTTCATTGTCTGTGAAACAGTCGATAGTAGAAGATTTTAAATAACTTATTTAGCAGTGATTTATTGACACTGCAAATTGTACAGTACACTCCCTGTATTAAGTCATTTTCACAGAAATGGGTTGCTGGGTAAGATGAAAGAGATGATGCTAGTGAATACTTCTGGATTCCTTAAATCCTCTTCTCAAATTAGGAATCTGATTGGTTATTCCTCCACTCAGAACTCCACAAAAGTTCTCCACTTGTTGAAATACCAGTTTCTCACCTGGCTCTTAGAGATTCTCACAAGTTGGCATTTTCTTCCTTTCAATCCCTGTTTTCTTTTGCTTCTTCTACATATACCTGACATTTTAATTCACATATGATAAACACACAGAATTTTAGAACTAAAAAGGACTTAATGGCAATGTCACCAAAATACTTGTTTAATAGATTAAAAACAAAAAACAAAAAACAAAAAAAACAAATACAAAAACAAAACCTAAGTCCTGGTGAGGTTAACTAATAGACACTTTGTTGACTGAGAAAATTTCCCAAGATAATATTCCTACATAGTGGAATACTTGAAATTAGAAAACACCCTATCTAGTCTTCAAATATAACCATCATTATAAATAATATTTATTGAGTAATTATTATGTGCCAGGCACAAGGGAAAACAAATTTAATTTTCTAAACAGCATTATAGAGGAAATTGTGTCAGAAAAGGAATTTGATCTAAGCTGCATAATTAGTAAATGGCAGCACAGGAATTTGAATCCCAAAGCCTGTATATGTTGTTACTGTGTAATTAATGGTGCCCGTATGGGTGTAGCCATCTGCATCTCCCTAACCTCAGCACCTTCTATATATCATCCCTCCATCTTGAATATTCTTCATTCCATTTTTATCTCTCTTCTTCCACCCAGCATCGTCATTCTTCACAAACCACCTTAATTGCTATCTCCTCCATGAAGCTCCTTTTAATTAACTAAAATACATTATTTCTCTACTTTCACCCTTGTTTACATCTGTATTATGGTGTTTGGGGGATCTTGACCTGCAGTATAATCCCCTATGCCTGTGGATGAAACAGAAACTGTCCCAAATAGCTCCATGTGAGGGGAAGAAGATCTGGCCAGTGGCTTAAGGCCAAAGGCCCAGTTCTTCTTTCCCAAAGATCTTCTATTGAAAGGGGTAAACTTGGAGGCATGTAGCTTGTCAATGAATGCTAAACAATGCTAATTACAGGGAAATAGAAAAACAAGTAAGGGGGCAGGGAGACCTCACTCTGATCAGGATGTGCATTCAAATTTTAAAAACTGCTGCAGCTGATACAACAAAGGACCAGGCCAGGTGAGAGAACATATGGGGCTTCATAGTAACCAGTATTTACCCATGATCTATTTCCCTTCCCCCTGGGGCCACTGGTTTTACATGGAAACATGTATGTACCCAGCATTCCCAGCCTTCCAGTTGGGACTTACATGTTTAGCCTGGCCCACGCGGGGCTCCAAGTTTCTATGTTTTTCCCAGGTGAGCCCCAATAATGGTGTTAGTAATTCTGTCTTGATTTGTAATTAATTCTTGCAGTTGCTTTATCCCCTCCTACTTGATAATGAGTTACTGAAAGGTAGCAGTTGAAAAGATTCATTTTTGTTTGGGTCAAATTATACTTATGAAGCACTTGCTATGTGCCAGGCATTATGCTAGAAGGTCAGAATAGGAGTATGAGAAGACATTGTCTCTGTCCTTGAGGCACTTACAGTCTAATGAATATAACTCTATATTCCTTGTAATCACTATAACAGCACCCTACATTTATTAGTATCCAATATGTGTGGTTGAATTTTACTGAAATTTGTTTTACCCAAAAGAGGAAAAATTAAATGAGAGCAGAGTGGATGTGGCAGTAGGAGAGGGAGCCACAGCCAACCCAGATCACACCTTGGCAGATGTGCCTGCAACATGCACACCAGTCCCTGAAACATCTGTCAGGCAAATATAACACCCAAGAAGTCTCCTGTGAAATGAGTATGTAATAGACTCAAGTCAGAGGATTTATCAAAGACCTGCACAGCTGAAGACTCACCTCCAAGCATGAAGCCTCCATACCAAAGATGGCAGGGAGGGGTCAGAGCAATGCATGTGTCTGATCATTTTACCTGCTATGACATTTGACCTTCTCTTTAATGTCACCTCAGGATGAATGATCATGGGAGATGGACCTTTGAGATAACTATGAAAGACCAATTCCATCACATTGATTCAGAAGTTACCAATCTTTGGTATCCAGATGTGGATGGGTTTGGGTAGGTGGAGGAATGGAAAGAGTTCCTCTGTGTTTCCTATATAACCTTGCTTGGCATTTTATTTTAAAAGCTTGGTTGGATTCTATCATGTTGGTCCATGATAGAACCCAACATAAGTTAGGGACAATATTATACTCTCAACTATTTGATGAGAGCTATAATGTTTTATTAATGATCCCAAGCCAGGCTAGAATCATCCCAACACAAGTTGGGAATGCTCTTGAAATTGCTGAAAACTTCCCTGGCCAGGTAGCTCAGTTGGTTGGAGCATCATCTCATAACTGAAAGGTTGCTGGTTTAATTGCTGGTCTGGGCACATACCTAGGTTTTGCCCTCAGTCCCCAGTTGAGAGCAACCAATTGATGTTTCTCTCTTATATATCTCTCTCTTTTCACTTTCTCTCTCTCTCTCAAATAAAATAAACCTTTAAAAATCACTGGAAGCTAAAAATGTAAGTAGTCAATGGCCAACTTAGATCCAAATATTCTACATGTTTGGAACTCGAAGTGAGAGTAATGGAAAAGAGGGAGGAAAGTGAGGGAGGAAGCATGGAGAGGAGGAAGAGGAAGCAAAGGAGGACATGGGGGCTGTAATTTCCTTTTATGATCCGCTCTCCTACTTGATGATTCTCTCATGTTGTCTCAGAAATTTAACGTTAAAGATGATACCTTCTCTCCTCTTGTAGATATAATCTTTCTTGTTAACTGGATCCTTCTTGCTAGTTTTGAAACATGTTCCTTCACTAACATCCATTTCACAGGGTCCTAACTCCATTTCCAGATCAGTGTTGGGTAGCTGATGAAAAACTTTGGGTAAACTCCAGAGAGGGAAGAGGGCTGACAGCTGTGGAGGAATATGGGGGCAGGGGAGAAAGGGAGGGAGTGGACAAAGCATCCATTTCATTTTGACAGGAGTATTCATGTAACCGCACCCTGCAGAGAATGCAGAATTTGGGTGATGTGTTTTTAAAGTACATTAACCATCACATATCTGAGGAAAAATGCAAACAGCAATCTTGAAACTAGATAATCTACTTGTGGGCTCAGTCATCACACCTGAAACATTTTTTTGTTTTGTTTTGTTTTTTTTGTTTTTAAGCAACCAGTAATTAGAGACTCTTGATTAAAGAATTATTTGCTAGAGAGAACCAATATGGTGGAGGAGTAAGTGGAGCTACACCAATCTCCTCCCAACACCAAACTGGAATTACAATTTAATTGGAGAGAAACAATCCAGAATAACCAACAGAACACCAACTGGAGAGAAGTCTTATTACCAGGGACAAAATAAAAGAGCCGATTCAGCACAATGTGACTGGTAGGAAGTATGGAGACGAGAGAGGCTGGCAAGGCTCCCATGAGTGGCAGCCGAAGGGACAGAGAAACATCTCAGCAGCAGGGGCTCAACCTGAGAAGGGTGGGATCTAAACCCCAATCTGGGCTTCCCAGCCTACGGCAACAAAAGTGAAAGTAAAACAACACCCAGCTGTGAAAGGCAAAAAGCCACCAGGTTTAGCCACTTGACAGTGAGACTAAAATCTTTTTTTTTTTTTTTTTTTTTTAAGATTTTATTTATTATTTCCAGAGAAAGGAAGGGAGAGAGGCAGAGAGGGAGAGAAACATCAATGTATGGTTGCCTTTCATCTGCCTCCACCCATGGACCTGGCTGGAGATCTGGCTTGCAACCTGGTTATGTGCCCTGGCTGGGGAATCGAACCAGCTACCTTTGGGTTTGCAGGCCGGCACCTTATCCACTGTGCTACCAGCCGGAGCTGAGACTAAATTCTTAAAAGGGCCACCCACGAAAATACAGTGGCACCCACTTACTGTGGGCTTCAATAGAGGGAGGGCATAGTGGACTAGAGACACTTAAGGTTTGGGTCAGTGATTCTAGCGGGAGAGTTGAGGGAGCAGTCCGTGAGTCCAGTGCTGATCCACCCTCCATACAGCCAGCAGACCACTCTTCTCCAAAGAGCAGGAGCCTGAGGGGACACCACAGCCCCACCCATAGGCATTAATCTGCCCCACCCAGCAGTGCCTAAAGTTGACTTCAGATCACAGGTTGATTAGATTAACAAATGAATTCTTCTGCCCCACCCAGAAGTGCCTAAAACAGACCGCTGATCACAGACTGATTGGATTAACAACTAAAGGAGACAAGAACAGTGGATCTCTGGTAGTCTCCAGCTGGCTGACTAGGCCCAGACTTCACCAAGCATAGATCTAGGAAGTAAGTAAAAAAGTGCACCTCTACACCACAGAAGGTCACACCACTAAGTCAAAGCAGACCTACTTAAGAAGCAGAAACAAGCAAGACTCATCTAAACTGGAGAGACAAAGAAATAAACCCACAGCAAATGGAAAGGAAGAATCCCCAGGAAAAGTGCAAAAGGAAACAGGGGCAAGCACACTATCAGGCATGGAATTCAAAATAATGATGATAGAGAAGCTCAATGAGCTCAGCGAGTTCAAAGAAAACTACAAACAACTTCAGGGGAACTACACAGAACTCCAGGATAGCTATAAGGAACTTACTGAGAATTACACCAGCATTAAAAAGGACATAGACACCATCAGTAAGATCTAGGAGGAAATGAAGAATACCATTTCTGAATTGAAGAACACAGTAAAAGGAATCAAAAGCAGGCTAGAGAAAGCAGAGGATCAGATCATCAAGCTGGAGGTCAGTGTAGAAAAAAATTCCCAGGCAGTGCAATGAAATGAAAAAAGACTGAAAAAGAATGAAGAGGTTTTAAGAGAGCTGCAGGACAACATGAAATGTAGTAACATCCATAATCATAGGGATACCAGAAGGAGAAGAGGAGGAGCAAGGGATAGAAAACCTGTTTGAAAAAGTAATGACAAAAAACTTCCCTAACTTGAGGAAAGAAAAAGTCATGTAAGTGCAGGAAGCAAGGAGGGTCCCAATGAAGATGATCCCAAACAGGCCCAATACAAGGCACATCATAATGAAAATGGCAAATTTCAAAGATGAGGAGAGAATCCTAAAAGCAGCAAGAGAGAAACAGCTAATAACATACAAGGGGGCTTCCATAAGGTTATCAGCTGATTTCTCAACAGAAACACAGCAAGCCAGAAGGGAATGGCAAAAAATATTTCAAGCAATGAGAAACAAAGGCTTGAACCAAGACTACTCTACCCAGCAAAGCTGTCATTCAAAAGGGAAGGTGAAATAAGGAGCTTCCCAGATAAAAGGAGTCTAAAAGAATACATCTCCATCAAACCAGCATTGCAAGAGATACTAAAGGGTCTGCTTTAAGAAGATGAAGAAGCAGAAGGGGACAGAGGGGAGCAAAAAGGGGATGGATGTAGTACAACAACAATAAAATTTTTAAAAAAAAGGAAGATGAAGAAACAGAGACAGACAGAAACACAGGTACAGAGGTAAATGAATTAAATGCATCAATGAAAAGACATAGGGCAACTGAATGGATAAGAACCAACTTTAACTTATGAATGTTTTAAAGTGATCTTGTTATAATACCCGAAGAACCCTGAAACACCAATTCATAAGAACCTATGTACTCGTATGTTCATAGCAGCACTATTTACAATAGCCAAGTGCTGGAAACAGCCTAAGTGCCCATCAGTGGATGATTGGATCAACAAACTTTAGTATATTTACACAATGGAATACTACACAGCAGAAAGAAAGAAGGAACTCCTACCCTTTGCAACAACATGGATGGAAGTAGAAAGTATTATGCCTAGAGAAATAATCCAGTCAGTGAAAGACAAATACCATATGATCTCATCCATTACAGGACAATAATGAACAAAACAAACATGCAAAACAGAACCGATACATGAATACAATGAATAGATCTTCAGTGGGCATAGGGGAGAGGGGAGAAGGGAAGAGGAGGCAAAGAAGGGGAGCAGTTTAGTCAAGGAACTAGTATAGAAGAACCATGGACATGGACAAGTGGGATTGACTTTGGCAGGGAGTGGGTGGGTGGGGAAGGGGACAGAGGAAAGTAAAAAGGGGATGGATGTAATACAACAACAATAAAATTTAAAAATAAAAAGCAAACACAATAACAAAAATAATTATTCACTAAGAAGAGTGCAGACCCTGGCCAGTGTAGCTCAGTTGGTTGGATCATTGTCCTGTGGGCAGAAAGGTCATGGGTTCGACTCCTGGTCAAGGCACATACCCAGTTTGCAGATTTAATCCATGGTCAGGGCACATATGGGAAGCAAACACTAGATGCTCTCTCACATCTCTTCTGTCTCTTGCTCTCTCTCTCTCTCCCTTCCTCTCACTCTAAAATCAAAGCAATGAAAAAATGTCCTTGGGTAAGGATTTAAAAAATATTTTAAAGGAACAGAATAAAATAATTGTTGAGACAGGCTTCAGAAGATGGCGACAGAGTAGAGAGCAGTGCTGATGGTTTTCTCGAGTACCAGAGCAGTTAGAGGACAGGATAGGGAGCGAGAGACGTCTTCAGGTCCCTAAGAACTGGAGTGGTCAGCATCTGGACACACGGGAGCACAGCCCGGTGGCAGCGGAGACCTAAAGGAGAGCAAGTGAGGGGACACCGGACTTAATGGCCTGCGGGCCGAGGTCAGCTCTGGGCAGTGGCGGCCCTACCCTGAGGGGTGTCTCTAACTGAAGCGGCTCCAGGCTCCCAGGCAACTAGAAATCTGAACAGTGGAATGTGGGAAGTGAGGGCAAACTCCGGAGGGAACGAGGAATTGAACTCCTGCAGGAGAGGGCCTGTGTGAGAGACTGCTCTGGCAACAGGGAGAAGAAACTCCTCACAGGGCTAGAGGCTGAGGAGAAGAGTCCTGCAGGGAGCAGGAGCGGGGAAGCGGGGAAGTGCACCAGCCAGGGCGGCGAGAGAGCCAAAAACAGTGCTGCTGGGCCACCGGGGAAACAGCAGTTTAAAGCCCCTTCAAGCGGGGAGGCCCAGCCCTGCGCACCTACACAGGCCCCCAGGCTCCACGGAAACTCCAAACTTCTAGCTGGGAACTAGTGGCGGGGGCAACTGACCTGCCCATTGCCGACACAAAGACACCTGGGAGAGGCGCATCACAGAGGCCTCGTAAAGGACTCCTTGGACAGCTGGTCGGCTTGGAGGCCTGGCTCTCACCCTGGGGAGCAGGGCAGTGTTGGTGGACCCTGGGCACTGTTGGCGGACGGGGGCTGCATCCTCCAGAGCGGTGGAGGCAGGGCCAGTCATCATAGGAACCAGCGAGGTTGCAGGCCACCCTGCAGGGGTGCCAGGTGCCTATCACAGGCAGGAACCTCCGCCAGGAGCGGGAGGGGACACCCTGCGAGTGGCAGAATACTGGCAGCTCTAAAATCCAGCTAGGCTACCGACAGCCCAATATTCCTGGGGGATGACCCTCAGAATCAGCCCTGACTGTGACAATCAGAGGCCCTGCCATGCTAAGAACATATAGACTACAGACTGCAGAGACCTGACTAAGAAAAAGAGGCCTCAGGAAATGGATTGCTGCTAATTTCAGCATCTGAGTTAAACCGAGAGATACATGAACTATTAATCCCCAGCATATCCTTTTCAAAAGTTACTTCTCACATATTCTTAATCCCCCGTATCTCATCCACCTAAATACCCAAGACTCTCCCCCTACTCTTGATTTAAAGTCTACCCACTCTCTGGCTACAATGCATTCCCAGTCCTCCCTTCCCCAGCCACCTAAACCCTTTCTTTATTCTTTTCTTCCTTTCTTTATCTACCCCCCCCCCTTTTCTTTTCTTTTTTCTTTTTTTCTTTTCTTCCTGTTAAAGCCCACAGGTCCTGGGTCCACCTGGACCAATCAGAGATCATAAAGGGTGAACAGACACCTAAACCCTTTCCTTATTAATATTGGGTTTATTTATTTATTTTTTTGTCTTGTGACTACACCCCCTTTTTTTTTTCTTCTTTCTTTTCTTCCTGATAAAGCCCTCAGATACTGGCTCCACCTGCACCAAACAGAGATCATAAAGGGTGAACAGACACCTAAACCCTTTCTTTATTAATATTGGTTTTCCTTTGTCTTTTTTTTTCTTTCTTTCTTTCTCTCTCTGATATAAGCCCAGAGGTCCTGGCTCCACCTGGACCAATCAGGGATCATTAAGGGTGAACAGCCACCTAAACCCTTATTGCTTAATATATATATATATATATATATATACAAATATATGTGTGTGTGTGTGTGTGTGTGTGTGTGTGTGTGTATAGTTTTGTTTTGTTTTGTTTTGTTTGTTGATATTTCCTGCTAAAAGCCCTCAGGTCCTGGCTCCATCTGGACCAACCAGGGATTATTATTAAGGGTGAAAAGCCATCTAAACCCTTTCTTATTATTACTATTATTGTTTTTATTTCTTTTTTCCTTTTTTTTTCTTTCTTTCTTTTCTTTCTTTCTTTCTTTTCTTTTTTTTTTTTTTTAATGCTAAAAGCCCACAGGTCCAGAATACAACCAGACAGCCCAAATAAAGAACACACCAAGAACAAGTGGAGAAAACCTAGGAGACTGCAATACTGAACTCCACAAATCTCCTATCACAGAAGGGTGCTCAACTAAGACAAGGAAGCAAAGCAGGTTAACGCAAGGAAAAAGCAAAAAAAAAAAAACAAGCAACAGCAGACACCCAAAATGGGGAAAAAAAGAATCAGTCCATCACCAAAAGCAAAGGGAGAATCCCCAGTAAGACCGCAAAATGAAACAGAGGCACCTGGAATATCAGATAAGGAATTCAAAAGAATGATGATAGAGAAGCTCAGTGAGCTCAGCCACATCAAAGAAAACTGTAAACAACTCCAGGGAAGTTACAAGGAACTTACTGAGAGCTACAACAGCATGAAAAAGGACATAGAAACTATCAATAAGTGCCAGGAGGAAATGAAGAATACAATTTCTGAATTGAAGAATACAGTAGAAGGAATCAACAGTAGGCTAGAGGAAGCAGAGGACCGGATCAGTGAGTTGGAGGATAATGTAGACAAATACTCCAAGACAGTACAAGAGAATAAAAAACAGGCTGAACAAGATTGAAGACGGGTTAAGAGAGCTGCAGGACAACATGAAACGTAACAACATCCATATCATAGGGATACCAGAAGAAGAGAAACAAGGAATGGAAAACCTGTTCAAAAAAGTCATGATAGAAAATTTCCCTAACATGATGAGTGAAAACATTAATCCAGTTCAGGAAGTACAGCGGGTCCCAATGAAGATCAACCCAAAGAGACCAACACCAAGGCATATTATTATTAAAATGACTAATCTCAAAGACAAAGAGAGAATCCTAAAAGCATCAAGAGAGAAACAACAAATAACATATAAAGGAGTTCCAATAAGGCTATCAAATGATTATTCAACAGAAACAATTCAAGCCAGAAGGGAATGGCAAAAAGTATTTCAAGTAATGGTAAACAGAGGCCTGCAACCAAGAATACTCTACCCAGCAAGGCTCTCATTCAAGATAGAAGGAGAAATAAGGAGCTTCCCAGTAAAACAAAACCAAAAGAATACATCTTTACCAAACCAGCATTGCAAGAAATGCTAAAGGGTCTGCTTTAAAAATAAGTAAACAAATAAAATGAAGAAACAGAGAAAGCCAAAGAGGAATACAGACACAAAGGGAGAGAATGGCAATGAATAAGTATCAATCAATAATAACCTTAAATGTAAATGGATTAAATGCAACAATC
>PVIW01018023.1:0-12655 GCA_004026585.1 Noctilio leporinus | reverse complement strand
GGCCCTGGCTGGTAGCACAGTGGATAAGGCGCCGGCCTGCGAACCCAAAGGTCGCAGGTTCGATTCCCCAGCCAGGGCACATAACAAGGTTGCAAACCAGGTCTCCAGTCAGGTCTGTGGCTGGAGGCAGGTGAAAAGCAACCATACATTGATGTCTCTCTCCCTCTCTGCCTCTCTCCCTTCCCCTCTTTCTAAAAATAATGAAATAAAATCTTAAAAAAAAAAAAAAAAATGGGACAAGTTGTTCACCTAGTAGCTTCATAGAAATGGCTACATGTTTTTACAAAAGCTTGAATTTTTAAATTAATAGCTTATAGATGAATTCCTTATTACTGAGGGAGATTTTAACAACTTTTACTTGTTTTTACTAACTTAAAGTCTATTAGAAGTATTAATGTAGTAAGAATTATTTTCCAGACTACTAATGGGATACATAATGATTGTGACTCTGACGATACTCTTAGATAAATAAAAGCTATTAATTTTATTAAGTTCTGTAATAGAGTATTTTGCCAGAAGTCAGGATATCTGGGTTTTAGTTTAAGGTCATTTAACAACTTTCTATCCTTAAACCACTTTTTGTTCCTAAGAGATCTGAATAGTGATAATAATGTCTGCCTTACTACATCACAGGGTTATTGAGAATATCAAATGAGAAATTTATACAAAGGGCTTAGATGTATAAAGGACTTTAGGAATATAAGCAATTTTACTTAAAATATGATTAGTATGTATAGATTACTTTAAATATATTGCAGTTATGATTTTGTTGGAGGGAGATGTATTAGTTCACATTTATCTTTATTGTAGGTTGATATAACTGAAACTAGCAATATTTCTTAGAGTGACCCACTAAAGGTTGTTTAAATATTTTTTCAATATTTTATTCATTATTTTTAGAGAGAAGGACAGGGAGGGAGGAAGAATGGGAGAGAAGTATCAATGTATGGTTGCCTTTCACCAGTTACAGACCTGGCTAGAGACCTGGCTTGCAACCTGGTTATGTGCCCTGACTGAGAATTGAACCAGTGACCTTTGGGTTCACAGGCCGATGCCCATCCACTGAGCCACCAGCCAGAGCTATAAATATTTTTAATTGTATGGAGAGTAATGACCTATAGTGCACTTCTCTTTGGAACGAAACACATGGAATAAAGGAAGTGAAAAAAATCAGGGCCAATTTGATTTGCTGATGGTGGGCTCTCACCATATTAAAAGAAAGAAAGAAAAGAATGATAATGAATGAATGATAGCAAAAATAGCCTGGTGGGTGTGAGTTCCAAGGACTTTGAGCCAGGTGCTTGGCATGGCTTTCATCACCTCTGTGGTTTCTTTTGGCTTCATTAGCTTGTGGACTCTTTTTGTTCGGTGCTTGAAAAAATTACATATGCCAGCAAGGGACATTAGACCCTCTTAAAACTCTTTTTTCTAGCTGAAGGCGGCACACACCAAACTCCCAGGTAAAGCATCTTAAAGTCGCTAAACTTTCACACGTAGGGGAAAGGTTGCTTTCAGGAATTTAAAATGATTTTCAAGAATCATTTCAAGAGTCACAAGAATTTAGCAGAGGACAACCTAAGAGTTTTTAATTTCAATTAACATTCAATCTGCTTTTATCCTCCCTTGTTTCACTGATCCAGTGGGCCCTTCAGTGAATATGGCTTTTGACCTTTTCCTGATCATCAAATTACCCTCATCCTGCTTTGTCTCTTTTGCACTTCCTTTCCCAAATGACCCTTCTTTGGTGCTGCAGTTTAAAATGTGCAGCGCTTACCTCAGACATTGTCACTTGGATTAATTTTAAGCCCCTCTGTTCTGATTCTGCTGGGCCAAGGGTGCTGACCTCTTGGAAGCCAGTTTGAGTTTTGCCTGGGATTCATGACACCCCCAAATCTACAAACAATTTCTCATCCCTGGGAATAAAGGATCGAAGATTGTCCTCTCTCTGCCACCCACCCCTCTCTTTTTAAAACTCCTTTTCCTCTGTGCTGGATGACATTTGGGAGCAGGAGCCCCAAGTATGGAAATTACTGAACGAGGCAGCTTAGCTGCCGTTAGGGGTCTGCATTGGTGAATCAGGCTGGGAGACATGGACAGGCTTTCCTCTGATACTGCTCTTCCTGAGCTTTCTGGAAGAAAACACAATAGGAGACAGCAAGGAGATAAACTTGCTCATAAACTCATGAGGAGGCCCAGCAGCTTCACTAGCCCAGCATTTTCCAGCCCGCTCAATCAGGGCCAAGGTGTGAGAGTTGAGGTGTGTGGGGTCACCTTATCACAGAGAGGCCACAGTCCCCTCCCCCCACCAATCTCTATATGGTTTTCATCAGGCCTGAAGTCTGCATGTCAGCTCCAGATCTCCCAAAGCAGGTTTTTGTTTCACACAATACAGAGGGAAAGACAACTATTCCCCATTTATCTTAACTCTACTGTTTCCAAGGAAACAGGGCAATGGGAGCCAGGTCATTCTTAGGTCTGATATTAACCCTTTATTCACATTCACATATGCTGCTGCAGAAATGGTAGCATTGCTATGTGCAACACAAATGCTAAGGTTCATTGTGCTATAGGAGTGTACAGTGTCTTTCATTTCAACATTTACCACTGTATATTTCTTAGGGAATAATTAGAAAAAGAAATCCATTAGATATTCACCCATCCATCCATCCATTGTCCACAGTTATTAAGTGTATGCTGCATGCCTCACCTGCTTTTAGGGACTGAGTGCACAAATGGACAGGTCACAGATCTGGTCACCGGACACTTTAGAAGCTGAGGTGGGTGGGCTGTATGCATTTGGGGCAGTACAACACAAATTTTCAAGTTCCATATAAAACAGAGCATTGTGGAAGTGCAGGGAAGAGAGCAAGTCACTTTTGCCAATATTTTGTGTCTTACAGACCTTATTCAGCATTTCCTTATAAGCAGACTTATATGGAATTATAACTGATGTTCCTAATGGTTACTCTTAGATGTTCTAAGATCATTAAGTGCTCTCTGAATCACTGAAAAAGACTTTGGAGTACTTTGTACTGAATTTTATTATATTCTAGACCACATATACTAGGATGATGTTAGCATTCCTCCCAGCACATTAATACAGTATTGTATGTCTATGAAATACATGGTAAAGGTTTGTTGAATTAAGTTTAAATAAATACCACTATGGGCATTTCATGATATTCAAGACATTACGTAATGGAAAAAGTAAATCAGAGTACTTCAAATTCAAACTTTGGAGCTTATGCTTCCAAGGACTGTACATGCTGAGAAGACAGAGAGAGAGAGAGAGAAAATTAGAATGAATGAATAAATTACTCAAAACACCCTAGATAGTCCATTAACTGTGGTTCTGTAATAGGCTATGGGAAGGTAACATGTTGATGTATGCTATATCCCTGCTGTTGAAACCGATGTGTTATACAACATACATGGTCTGAAAGTCAGCATCTGATGTAATTCTAAGCAGGGGAGTTAGAGGTCTGACCCAGGCATTTGGATTTCACCTAAGATATTTATTGGTAACATTTACATGTTTTTTTTATCCTTATCTGAGTTAGAAAGCTAATTCATGAGTCTGTTGCCTATTTAGGGGAGAATCCAATTTGAATGTTAGCTGAGAATGTATTCAATATTCAGATTTACTTTCAATAAACAATTTCTGTTTACCTACTGTACACCAGGTACTTCCACATGAATTATCTAATTTGATTCTCACTATAAGCTTTTTATAATTTTTCCTTTTCCAGTTGATAAAATTAAGTTCTGAGAAGTTGAATAATGGTCACATAGCTGGAAAATGTCAGAGGTGGAATTAGAACCCTTGTCTTTTGAGTCCAAGTGTAATGTTCTATTCATTATAACACTACCAACTATAAGTTAAGGGAAAACAAGAAAAATATTCTGAAACTATTTAGAAATCAGAAGGTAAAAAGATTAAAGATAAGAAGCCTTAAAATCATAGTAGTGACTTTTTAGTTTGTCAAACAAAGCAAGTTTAGTGTATATGCCTTGCATTTATCTCTTTATTTTCCTATTCCAGTATAATACATGTATTCTTTACTTCATGTCTTCCTATTCCAGTATAATACATGTATTCTTTACTTCATGTCTCTTAAATTTTATGGTATGGTTACCTCTGTATTCATTGTCGATTTTTGCTTTTGTGCTATGAGATAGATGAAACCATGGCCTCTCCAGTGTCTATCACAATGATTGCCATATAGCAAGCACTTAATAGAGGCTTATAGAATGAATAAGTGAGTAAATGAGAGATGACCAATGAAAGACCGAAACCAGATGCCTGTCACTTTTAATCCCAGCTAAAAGTCAGAACTGGTGAACTAGGAATTGTCTAAAGTGGCTGAGCACACATATTTAATCACCACTTCCCGCCAGATTCCTCCTCACTAAAGTAAGAGTCAAAGGTTTCTTTAACAATGCATAAATCTTCAAGGAAAAGGAGATAAGGTGAAGACATAAGCCAGGAAAGCCAGGAAGTTGGATAGCAGATGGATTGGTTGCAAATGGCAAAGATGATTTGAGAAATCCAAACTCTGACCCAGAGTTAGCCAAGTTAAAAGAGTGATTTAAGACCCCAAGAAAGCCACGAAATTCATGTCCCAGGTTCTTATAAAAGGGGAAGTAGTGGTGGGGTCACAAACAAGAGGACTTGAAAACCTGTTTGAGAAGCTGGGGCAGAGAAAGCCACTACCCCCAACTCCCACCCCACTTTCTTCCTTTTGAAACAGAACTATGTCACCATCGAGGCTTAGCTGAGCATGCTGCCCTGCTGACAGTTACATTTCTCAGTCTTTCTTGCAGGGGGATATGGCTCCATGACGGAAGCTTTGCTAATGCCATGTGCACCCTTAGAAGAAAGCTAATTGCCCTTCAGCTTCTCTCTACTGTATTTGTGCGGCTGGGATGTAGCTGCTGCGTGATGACTGAGTCTTGACCATGCAGCTGAAGAGGATTTCCTAGGAGAAGGGGCAGGATCGGGGGCGGGGGGGGGGGAGGGGCGCAAGTAGAATAGCCCGTGGATTCTTGGATTATCTCACAGAGCCAAGTGTACATACACATCCAGGACCATCTGCCACCTTATGAAAAAAAAATTTTTTTAAAGAAATAAACTATCTTTCTCTTCCTAATCAACATAGAAGCAGATCCTAAGATCTCTCCCACTCTGCACAACCTTGGCAGAAGACTGGAGGTTTATTTGGGAAGGTTTATTTATATTAAAAATGGGGAGGCAAATAAATGCTTACATACTAACAGTGGTGACTCCACTCCCCCTCCACGCCTTCTTCCAGTGGTTCCAGAATGTAGAGTCAGGCCATGCATAAATGCAGGAGGCTGAGTCTTCTCTGAAAAATCTGACCAGCCCAGGAGAGAAAAAGACCTTTATCTTTTGACATTGAGTGTTTGCCAGTGGAACAGCCTAGACTGATGACTACACAAAATAACGAAGTTGCCAAGCCTCACCCTTGCACAGAGCTTCTAATGTACTTGTTAGTACAACACCTTTAAATAGTTAACAAGGGATCTTCTGACATTTGAGGAAAGCATCCAATAAGGCAGATGGACACAGAAACACTCTAAAAAACACCTTGGAGGGAATGGGAAGTAGGAAGGCAATAGGAAGAAGAAAATATGACCAAAGAAAGTTATTAATATAGTCAGAGGGATGAGAGAAGATATTGCAGCCATAGACAAAAATAGTGGCTATAAAAAAGTAACATTCAGAAAACAATAAGAGATCTAGGAAAATAAAACACTGCAAGTAGAAATAAAAACTCAGTGGAAGGTCAGGAATATAAAATTGAAGATCTCAGCCAGAATGTCGGCCAAAGAATAATTTAAAAAATTTTCCAGGCCAAGCATTTCCAGAATCAAAGAGCCCATGAACTTGTGGGAGTGTAAAGAGACCCAGCCAATGCTATTGTTTGTTGAATAGAAACACAGAGAGCAGACTGGTGGGTGTTGGAAGGGTGTGGGGTTGGGGGGCTAGGAGAAAGAGGTGAGGACGTTAAGAAGTACAAATTGGTAGTTGCTAAATAGTCACAGAGATGTGAAGTACAGTATAAAGAATAGAGTCAATAATAGCATAACAACTGTATGGTGCCAGGTGAGTACTGAAAATATCAGGGGAAACACTTTATAAAGTATGTAATTGTCTAATCACTATGCTGTACACCTGAAGCCAGTACAAAATAATATTGAAAGTAAACTGTAATTAAAAACAAAAATTAAAATAAAAAATGCATTTTATTAAAAAAGGAAGTAGGCATACATAAGGGCTACTGTTTTTATAATAGGACTGATAGTCCCATTTGACCATTAAAATTGTGTCTGTGTAACTTTGTTAAAAATAAAACTAACATCTTAAAAGTTTATGTCAGTTTCTTTTCATAACAATAACAGCAACCATATACTGAGGACTTTCCATCTGTTAAGCATGAAAATAAGTTTTTTTCAGACGTTATTTCTAATTTTAACATGAACCCTGAAGCTGAGCTATTATTACCATTTACAGAGAAGAAAATGACCCTCCAAGAGAAATTGAATGGCTTTACCAACACCATATCCTTTGTGCTCTAGACCTGCCTTTACCTTTCTGAGGTAGTTAGTTCCCCAGGCTTTACCCAGGAATAAGTGTATCCCTGACTTCATGGCAGTCCTGGGCACTGAAGCTCACGTGGCTTTGCTGTGTGACACGTGTTCATGATGGTGGCAGCAATAATGGGAAGTTCTGAATTTGATCACAGGAAGTGGCAACTGTGTTATCTTTCAGCAACCTGAGGCATTTAATGTGCTACGGAAGGGAAGAGAGCTCTTGGGTACCAGGGGTCTTACCTCTAGAGACATGCAGACTAGAATTGGGAAGGTGGATGGCAGCTGTCAACATGTGGATGAAATATGGTTTTTGATTCTCTTTTTGTGTGAGCTCGTTTTAGACTGCTATGTTCTGTAAAGGCAACTTCTAAGTAAACTGGAACTGACAGATAATAAACAATAGCTAGGGCTGTAGCCTCAGAAATCAATGCATTTCGTGTTCCACAAAAGAGAAAATAGTCAAGATGTTTCAAATCCTTTTAGAGTGATAGATGCAATTTACACAATGAGCAAGAAGCCATGATTGGGAATAGATGGTGTAAGACCCCATCTAGGACATGGAGAAGAGGTGTTTGATGGGCTGATGTCACTAACCTTAGGAACTAACAGCATAGTAAGTTCTGAATGTTATTTAAAACAAACAAACAAACAAACTGATTATGAGCCAAAGAGACAGGAAAGGCTTGGATGCTTTGTTGATTCGCATCACCTTGTTGTGGTGATAGGGCCCAGCCTGGACAGTACAGCTGATTGCATTTGTTTTAAGAGGTGCTGCCTTGCTTGTCTGAGAGAAGTAGAGCCAAATCATGGCCAGGTCTGCAGACCCACAAAGACATTCTACGCAAGTAGGAGGCGAGATGCGCCTGTGTGTTTCCGGAGAGCTTATCCCACATCACTGACAAATCCTATGCTATCTGCTACAGCTAGCCTGAAGGGCACACTCCATGGTGGGAGCCCTTCTGGGGGCAAAATGAACTCACTGAAGTTTAACATGATATCTGTTATCAGATATGCTTCCTGTACCTTACAACCTGTAATGTCCACACATTTCAATAATCTAGCAGGGACATGGGATTTGAAAGAGAGACCCGCCTCCCCTGTCTGAAGACCATGCTGTTGATGTTGAGGCCACTGCTTCCCTGTCCTGAAGGAGCTTCACAAAGAGGCACAGGTGTTCTGTGGGCCAAGCTGGCCTTTGGAGTTGCCATTGCAGAGGTGCCCAGCTGGGTGTTGATCCGGCCATTGTGTGACCCTCAGCAAGGTTCCACACCTCCCTGAGGCCAGGTTCATCTGTTGTCAAACAGGGATGATGTTTTCCCCTACTTGATAGAGTGAAGCTCTGAACATTAAGCGGGATAATGCATGTGGAGCACCCAGCAGAGCCTGCACATGGTCAGGACTCAGTAGACGCCAGCTTTAGAAAGTTGCTTCATTTCTCTAAGCTTCTTTTCCCAACCACGACAATGGGGCACTCAGACCCTTATCATGGAGTTGCGAAATTAGACCTAGTGTAGGTTGAGAGTCTGACTTGGGATGAACAGTGGCCTTTGTCCCTTAGCCCTGCACCCCCCATCAGAGGATGAAGTTGCTGAAGGGCTCAGAAGTGAGAGGGCTGATACCAGGAGACACCCAATGGAGATGGGTTAGGTTAATGAGATACAGCCTCTTTTTACTCTCTTTTCTTCATTCCATTAAGCTGTTGGAGTTGACACCCCCTGGCTCACCAGGCTCCAGGTAGAGGCTTCATTCCAGATACTGACTTGTCAGGATGCGCCTTATTTCCTGGGTTCCAGGCCCATTTGCTCCTCAGAAATATCTCCCTTTCCTGTTGAATGGTTAATAGCTAGGGAAAAAGGTCTAAAGAACGTGTCTCTTCTCTTTCTTACCTGCTCATTTCTTGTTTATTACCCTTCAAAGGTTAAGAATTTATGGCATAATCTAGTATTCCAGTTGAAACGGTTATTTTGTTTTGTTTTTTAAAAAGCCAGCCTAAAATTTAAAGACTTAGCACACTCACCACCATTTTATTATCTTCCACAGTTTCCGATAAGGAATTTGGGGAGGGCTCAGCTGGGCAGTTCCGGCTCTGGGTCCCCTGTACATGCAGACCAGATGGAACTGGAACAGCGGGGGCCTGAAGCAGCTAGGCACTGGCTGCATACCCCTCTTTTCATGTGGTTCCAGCACCCAGGGTCTCCTTGGGTGGAATGGTTTGGTCTTCTCACAGCATGGTGACTTCAGGGTACTTCAGGGTGCTCCTGTGGTGGCTTAGGGCTCCAACACCAGCGTGCCAGAGTCAAACAGAAGGTGCGTTGCCTTTTAGGGCCCAGGCCCAGAAGCAGGACTAGCTCTATAACATGAGGGCCTGGGGCAAAATGAAAATGCGGGCCCCTTGTTCAAAGATTAAGAATGTGAAGATTGAAGTGGAAGAGCATGGAATCTTTCCGAGCATGGGGCCCTCTATGACATCATAGGTCCCATGACGTCACATAGTGTCCCTCTCACCATAAGCTACTGGTGAACCAGTCACTGAGGTCAACCCAGATTCGAGGGGAGCAAACCCAGAGCTTACCTTTGAATGACAGGAGTGTCAGACAATTTGTAGACATGTGTTAAAATCCTCACACCTAGGTTCCTCTGAGTCCTTCTTTCTTTGGTTTTTCAGTGTTAATGCTCATCATTCCTTTCATTCTTGTTTCAAGCATATGAATGATCTTTTCCTTATATTAGAATCCTTAGTAGTATTTGCCTATTTTTCCAGTTTTTGGAGTTAGTCAACTTCAGATTTTAAATAATATCTTTAAAACTCCTACAGAAATACGACATTTAAGGTTACTTGATAAAATGCTTCTGGCCCACCTAAATGGCGCGTCAGCTTTCGCCATTCAGAGGCTCTGCTCTGTGGCAGCTGCTGCTGGGCTGTATCTGTGTCCCCAGCAACTGATGAGTCAGATGAAGTCTTTGATGAGGAAGAATAACTTTTTGGCTGGGGTTCAAATTAAAAAGAAAAAATATATATGTTCCACCTCCACCCCAGCACACATACACACACCCCACTCCGGCCACTCCTCTCTCCCTTCACCACTCTGTGGACAGAGGTGTGAACAACCCCCTCTAACTGGGTACACTGAACATCTATTTATCTTCATTGTCATGTGGTTTCATCAAGATTTTCCAGAATATTGTCTTCTTCTCAGGCCACTGAGTTTCTTAAGGCTTAAAACTTAATTGTGTATCAACTAGCTTGTTTGTGTCATTTTAAGTTTATATGGCACTAAAGGCTCAGATATTATTTTCCAGTTTTATTGAAAAGTAACTGACATCTAGCACGGTGTAAGTTTAAGGCATACAGCATGACGGTTTGATTTACATATTTTGTGATTAACTACAATTCAGTTAACATCCATCTTCTCATATGTATAATAAAAAGCAAAAGGAAAATATTAAGATACTTATTAATTAGATATTAACTAGCCTGTTTACACATCACTTTCAATTTTATTATCCCCAATTGAATTCTCACAGGAAACACCCATAGCACCCTATTGATAGTTGAGAAAATGAACTTCAAAGTGTAGGTGCCTTTTTCCAGATCATGCAGCTTTTAAGACCTAGAGCTTGAAACTGAACACAGGTCTTCTAATTCCATGTGTTTACTGTGCTTTTGCATTGCATCATGTTGTTTCTTGTTGAATTTCAGGCTTCACTGAATTCAGTGCTCAATAAACAATAAAAGATCATATGCATTCAGTTCTTCATTATCTTTGTCAACAGCAAACTTAGTGGTGCCAGCAATGGTAAATTGCAGATAATTGTTCAAATGTTTCCAGGCCTTGCTTGAATATTGTTTTCTCAATTTCTTGAATAGATAATACATGAGCATGATAAAAAATTCAAGTTTTCATCAACCCTTGATTCTATAATGTACACATGTCACTACACATATATCTCTTAAAACACAAATAGTAGCATATCATATCTCCTTTTTACAACTGCAGAATATTTCACTTATGTATAGTATCACTTATGTACCTAATCCTAAATGCAAGGGTATTTTAATTTTTATCTCATTGTTTCTGTTATAAAAAAGCTACATTTTAATTTTCCTTTACATACCTATTTGTTTACATATGAGAGTATTTGTATGGGATGTATTAGGATTAGAATATGTACATGTAAATCTTCATAGATGTTTAATTTTGAAAAAAGTATTATTTATGTGTTAAAAATTTGTTTATATTTTTGATAGATACTCCCAAATTTCTTTAAAAAGAGGTTGTTCTACTTACTTTCCCACCAACATTGTATGAAAGTAATTGTTTCATCTTTCTAATATAATATACAATCAAATTTTTGTTTTCCTCCAATTTGGCAGTTAAAAACTGGAATCAACAAGAACCTAGTATAAAGGAACCATGGACATGGACAACAGGTGGGATTGACTTTGGGGGGAATGGGTGGGTGGGTGGGGGGATAGAGGGGAGCAAAAAGGGGATGGATGTAATACAACAACAATAAAATTAAAAAAAAAAAAACTGGAATCACAACATTATTGGAGAGTCACTTATTTTGTGTAAGTCTGAGTAGTTTCTAATATTTTGGAAAGTCATTTGTATTTTTTTCTGCAACTTATAGTTTTTGCCCATTTTTTCCCTTTGGGTTGACATTTTCTTATTGATTTGTTGGAATCTTTATCTGTATTGAAAATATTTTTTTCCTGAGTTATTTGCAAGCAGGAGAAAGAGTATTTTCAGGCAGAAGGAACACCAAGTGAAAATACCCTGAGGGGTCCAAGAAGAATATAAAGAACAGTGTTCTATTTCTCTACTTTGTCATTTCTTTTCAAGCAGAAATTAAAAATTATTACATAGTAAAATTCCTTAGTTTTATATTGAAGTTTTAAAGTGATGTTAAGACTATCCTAATGTAAGATTGTAAAAATTTCTCTCATGTTTTCCTTGAGCAATTATAATGGTTTCATTTTATATGTTGAAAACCCTTATCCATCCATAATTATTTTTGTGAAAAGTACAAAGTAGTTATATCTTTTTCCCCAGATGGCTACTCAATTTGATAACATCCTTAGACAATTCATTTTTACCTACTGATTTAGAAGGACAGTTTTGTCATATATTAAATTCCTATTTGTATTTAAGTCCATTTCAGAACTCTATGTTCTGCTCTATTGTTCTATCCTTTCAGGCATAATACCTTACTCTTTATTTAGTATACATTTATAATATCTCTTTTACTCTGGTTGGGCTTGCCTTCTCATTATTCTCCTTTCTCAGAATATTCTTGACTATTATTGCAAGTTTATTTTATACATATTAACTTTAGAATTAACTTGTTTCATTCTAAATATTCCTGTTAATGTGTTTCTGGGATATCTTTAATACTGAGTCTCACTAACTATTCACCTGAATTGTATCTTATTTTATTTATTTTTATTAAAAAAAGATTTTATTTATTACTTTTAGAGAGAGGGGAAGGGAGAGAGGAAGAGAGGGAGAGAGACATCAATGTATGGTTGACTTTTACCTGCCTTCAGCTATGGACCTGGCTGGAGACTTGGCTTACAACCTGGTTATGTGCCCTGGCTGGGAATAGAACGAGCGACCTTTGGGTTAGCAGGCTGGTGCCTTATCCACTGTGCCACCAGCCAGGACTCTCCTGAATTTTAAAGTGAGTTTTCTTAAAGTCAACAGATGTATGAGGACAAGTATTAAGAATGTTCTACAGCCCAAAACCTATGGGATACAGCAAAGGCAGTTCTCAGGGGGAAATTTATAGCAATACAGGCCTTCCAAAAAAGGTTACAAGAAGTTTATAAAAACAACTTAACCACAAAGCTGCAAGAACTAGAGGAGCAACAACAAACAAAGCCCAGAGCAAGTAGAAGGAAGGAAATCATCAAGATCAGAGCAGAACTAAATAACTCAGAGATTCAAACTACAATTTGAAGAATCAACAGGTCCAGGAGCTGGTTCTTTGAAAAAATAAACAAAATTGACAAGCCCTTATCCAGACTCATCAAGAA
>PVIW01018022.1:0-12657 GCA_004026585.1 Noctilio leporinus | reverse complement strand
CCTTCAGTGGTCAGGGGAACGGGGTAGGGGGTAGGGGGAGGTAGAGGCAAAGAAGGGGAGCAGCTTAGACAAGAACCTAGTATAAAGGAACCATGGACATGGACAACAGGTGGGATTGACTTTGGGGGGAATGGGTGGGTGGGGAGGGGGACAGAGGGGAGCAAAAAGGGGATGGATGTAATACAACAACAATAAAATTTAAAAAAAAAGGGGATGGATGTAATACAACAATAAAATAAAATAAATAAAAATAAAAATAATTTAAAAATATGCCAATAGCTTATATAACTGTTACCTGTTAAATGATAGTATTCTAGATATATTGTAGCAAATTAAGCAGTGTTTTATCTAGGAAAAGTTAACCTGCAATAATGCAGACACAAGTAATATAAAAAATTATACCTTACTTAGTAAAATCTATGTACACCAAGATCATTTTAAAGCATTCATAAGTTAAAGTTGGTTCTTATCCATTCAGCTACCCCATATCTTTTGATTGGTGCACTTAATCCATTTACCTTTGTACCTGTGTTTCTGTCTGTCTCTCTGTTTCTTCATTTTCTTAAAGCAGACCTTTTAGCATCTCTTGCAACGCTAGTTTGGTGGAGATATATTCTTTCAGCTTTCCTCTGTCTGGGAAACTCCTTATTTCACCTTCCATTTTGAATGAGAATCTTGCTGGGTAGAGCATTCTTGGTTGCAGGATTTTGTTTTTCATTGCTTGAAATATTTTTTTCCATTTCTTTCTGGCTTATAGCGTTTCTGTTAAGAAATAAGCTGATAACCTTATTGGGAACCCCCTTGTATGTTATTAGCTGTTTCTGTCTTGCTGCTTTTGGGATTCTCTCCTTGTCTTTGAGATTTGCCATTTTCATTATGATGTGTATTGGATTGAGCCTGTTTGGGTCCATTTTCATTGGAATCCTCTGTGCTTCCTGAAATTGCGTGACTTTTTCTCTCCTCGAGTTAGGGAGGTTTTTCTGTCATTACTTTTTCAGAGGTTTTCTATCCCTTGCTCTTCTCCTTCTGGTATTCCTATGATATCGATACTATTATGTTTCATGTTGTCCTGCAGCTCTCTTAAAACCTCTTCATTCTTTTTCAGTCTTTTCATTTTGTTGCACTGCCTGGGAATTTTTTCTACATTGATCTCTAGCTCGCTGATTTGATCCTCTGCTTTCTCTAGCCTGCTTTTGACTCCTTCTACTGTGTTCTTCAATTCAGAAATTGTATTCTTCATTTCCTCCTGGCTTTTGTTGATAATGTGTATGTCCTTTTTAATGCTGGTGTAGTTCTCAGTAAGCTCTTTGTAGCTTCCCTGGAGTTCTTTGTAGTTCCCCTGGAGTTGTTTGTAGTTTTCTTTGAACTCACTGAGTTTCTCTATCATCATCATTTTGAATTCCACGTCTGATAGGGTGCTTGCCTCTATTTCATTTTGCACTCTTCCTGGGGATTCTTCCTTTCCATTTGATGAGGGTTAATTTCTTTGTCTCCCCATGTGACTCTTGTTTGTTTCTGCTTCTTGGATTGGTCTGCTTTGACTTTCTGTCTTAGTGGTATGACCACCTGTGGTGTAGTAGTGCACTGTTTTTACTTTCTGGCTCCTTGCTTGGTGACATCAGCTCATGTCCCAGTCTGGGCCTAGCCAGCCAGTTGGAGACTATCAGAGATCCACTGTCCTTGTCTGTCTCCTTTAGCTGTTAATCCAATTGGTCTGTGATGAGTGGTTAGTTTTAGGCACCTCTGGGCCAGGCAGATGAATTCAGTTGCTAATCCAATCAACCTGTCACCTGAGGTCAGGTTTAGGCACTGCTGGGAGGTGAATTTTTTTGGATGGTGCTGTGGCTTCCCCTCAGGTTCCCGCCCTTTGGAGAAGAGTGGTCTGCTAGCTATATGGGGGATGGGTCAGCACTGGATGCATGGGCTGCTTTCTCAACTCTCCCCCTAAAGCCAAAGACCCAAACTTTTCCCAAGCCTCTCTAGTCCACTCTTCCCTTCCTCTGCCGGAGCCCAGGGTAGGTGCATGCCACTATATTTTCATGAGTGGTCCCTTTAAGAACTTGGTGTCTCTGTCAAGCCGGCTAAACCTGGAGGCTTTTTGCTTTTCACAGCTGGGTGCTGTTTTACTCTCAGCTTTGTTGCTGTAGGCTGGGAAGCCCATTTGGGGGTTTAGATCCCACCCTTCTCAGGTGGAATCCCCAACTGCTGAGATGTTTCTCTGTCCCTTCAGCTGCCGCCCAGGGGAGCCCCGCCAGCCTCTCGTGACTTCGCACTTCTTACCGGTCACGTTGTGATGAATCAGCTCTTCTGTCTGTGGTAAGGCTTCTCTTCAGTTGGTGTTCTGTTGGTTACTCTGGATGATTTCTCCCCAATTAAGTTGCAATTCCAGTTTGGTGTTGGAAGGAAATTGGTGTAGCTCCATTTACTCCTCTGCCATCTTGGTTCCTTCCCGAAATTCTTAATTTTTAAACAAAGAATCCTGTTTACTTGTTTTGCATTGAGCCCCACAAATTAGGTAGTCCATTCTGGTTATAGTGGTTATCTCTGGGCAGTGGGATAATGGGTAATCATTATTTTCCTTTTAATACTTATGCATATTTGCTGAAACTTTTACAATAAACTTTTTTAACCTATAAGATAAAAAAAGAAAAGCTATTTCTTACACACTTAAAAAAGGAAGGTCATTCTTAGAAAAAATAAAATATTGCTTTCAATTTGGTAGCAATACAAAATATACAGTGTACTATCCTCTATTCAACATGATGGGTCTTCAAATATGAGTATAGCTGTCTTATCTCCCATTGTTTATTCTTCTCTTCTCCTAGCTTAAAATATATCTAGTTCTTTCAACAGCTTGTTGTATGAGATTGGGCTTCTGATTATGTCTTCTATCATTCTCTTAATATATCTATTTGTCAAGGTCTCTTATAAGATGTGTCATTCAAACCTGAATACCAGATGTGGTCTGAACAGTTGCAGGTTTTTAAAATAATTGTGAGCTTCATGGTTCTATTAATATACTCTAAGACCATACTACCGTTTTTTTTAGCTACTAGATCATATTATACGCTTATGATGAACTAAGTTTACTTTGATTTTTTAAAATAAATATGTAAGTCTCATACAGCTGATTTTTTAAACCTAAAAACAGTGTACATTTACCCATGTTAAATTTTATCTTGTTGATTATTTCAGCTGAGCATTCCATCTTGTCCGTAGCTTTCTGAATCTTGATTTTATCTTCTGTGATAGTGATTTGCAACCCAAGCTGCAAATATGAATCATTTGGAGGAGTTTTGAAACTACTCAAGCTTACATTTTCAAACTACAAAATCCTAGGGATTCTAATTTAATTCATCTGGGGTAGGGACTGGGTATTCTATCCTCACCTTAATTTTCTGTAATAAAAATTTCCAATCATATAAAAAACAAGAGAAATAATATATTGAAACTTCTATGTGCCCTTCACCTACCTTCAATAATTACCATCACTTTGTCAGTCTTCTGTCATTTACGCTGCATAAAGTAAAACCCAGATATCATATCATTTTACCCATAAATACTCTAGTTAGTCATTTTGTTTGTTTTAAAAGTTTCTCATGGCCCTGGCTGGTGTGGCTCAGTGGATTGGTGCTTGTTTGTGAACCCAAAGGTCCTGGTTTGATCCCCTAGTCAGGGCACATAACCAGGTTGCAAGCCAGGTCTCCAGCCAGGTCTGTAGCTGGAGGCAGGTGAAAGGCAACCATACACTGATGATCTCTCCCTTTCTTCCTCACTCCTTGCCCTTCTCTCTGAAAATAATGAATACAATCTAAAAAAAGTTTCTCAGCTGAATCTAACATGCAGCCAGTGTTGAGAAAACTGATTTAGGATAGTAATGGTTCCACTGAATTTTCAGACACCTGCAAATTTAATAAACTTTATTTTTGTGTTAAGTCAATGATAATGATGAACAGGTAGGATCAAGGGTTGAGTGTTGGTAGACAGACTATTAAAACAGCATGGCTTGAAGAGAAGGTACTCATTATCATTGTGCTAGTTTAGTACACTTTAGATTGACAAGTTGCCTTTTCTACTTGTAAACTAGATTGTGGCACTGTGTAAGGCAACAGAGAAGTCATTTAAATGAACTTCCCAATTACAAATAAGATTTATTTGTTCAATGTAAAATGTCGAATTATAAATTTTGGCCATAGGAATGGAACTTTATAGTCGATTCTGTATGCTGTTATAAATTTCCATGTTTAAAAAGTCAAACAAGTACACCTTTACTAATTTTTTTTATAATATCAACTCATTAAATGTTAATTAACAAATTACTATAAACTACCAACACACTTATGAGGAAGTTCATTCAAATAAGTGAAGTAGTATTCTCAGTGGAGGTAGTGGGTTTTCCTGATTCTAATTTTGCTACCAGGTCTAAGACCTTAAAATAGGACTATACATGCTTATTTTAGAATTATCTAATAGCCAAAGCTGGTATTCTGAAAGCTGCCAACCTAAAGGGCAAAGAAAACAATTAATACTAATTCTTCTTTTGTCTTGTTTTGAACTCCCCCTGCATTCTTTTAAAGACACTTACTTGAAAACTGAAAAATATAAAATCACTCATTTCCTTCCCTAATTGCAATCTTTGTTTATTAAGGGATTTACCAAAAAATGTTAGGAAAGGTGACAATGGCATGTGGGAAAAAAAGAATACATGAATTATCAATCAAACCCAGCTACATTTCTAAAGATTAAAACATAGGGAACTTTGAGAATTGTTACCATCTTTATTTACAGCACATTCTTACATTTTAAGACTTATGCACCAATGTAACAAAAGAGTAACCCCACAGAAAACTAAAGAAAATATAATTCCCCAACCCCTTGGTGCAAAGCATCAAGCAAATGAGGCAGCAAATGAATAAACTCATACAAGGGGGGACCCCCAATAAAACTGTATATATAAAAATTGTGTATTTATTCCTACATGTTTAAACTTCAGTCACCTCCAAAGTACTCTCCATTTTATGCAATACACCTATCAAAACTTCCCAACTGCTCAGGACAGTTTTTCAACTCAATGATTTTGATGCCTTTCAGTGCTTCTGCTGATTTTTGTTTCACCTCTTCCACATTGGCAAAACATTTCCCTTTGTGGGCATTTTTTCAATGGGGAAAACAAAGAAAAAAAATTCACCCAGGGCAAGATGGGGTGAATAGGGAGGGTGCGGCACAGGGGGTCATGCCATTTTTGGTGAAAAACTACTGAGTATTCAGTGGGATGTGGGCAGTTGTGCTCCTAAATCATCCATCATGAAATGGGCAAATACGTTGAGTCTTAACAAAAAAATTCACTGAAGTGGAATGCAGCTTCTCACAACACCACCAGCTGGCACACTGATACAGATGAGTTCCCAGAACACAAACATATCAGGGCAAGCCTGTATTACAAAGGGCCTTCCCTCCAGGAGATAATCCTATTTTTTTGGGCTGTGGTTCCCTTCAAACAGTACAGTAATTTAAAAACATTATTTAGAAGAATTAAAGCTGACCATTATTCTGATTAGTTTAAAACAAGAGGACAACAATTAGTGATAAAAGTTTAACAAATGTGGTTATCCGTTTTTTTTAAAAAATCACTTATTTTAACTGGAGTAAGGCATAAAAATAAGACCACCTAGGCTGGGGTTGAAACAGAGCCATGGAAACAAAAATAACAAAGGTTAATTCTCAGGTCCCTTTAATTCTCTATATTAGGTTTTCATCTTCCATAGATGAGATCAATGCTCTTCAACCTTTTCTAATTGCTAAGGACACTATCTCTTGATTCTCATATTTTCAATCACAAATAAATGAATCTGAAATACTTGTTAAGCACTCAACAACTGCCAGTTTTGGCTTTTGCCCTATCATATTTTTCCTCCCACTTAGAATGCCCTCCCGACCTGATCCCAGATACTATTAGTGCTCATAGATGGCTGATTTAATTCCATAAACAATCCAAACTGGTTTTTGGCAAGTTGCAGCACAGATGTCACAATGGAATTCTGCCAGCAGAATATACCCATTGTATTCTGCTTTTAGGAACTCTTTAATTAACCACTGCTTTTAGGAAATCTTTGTATCATTTAATGGGACATCTTACACCATACTTTACACCAGAGCTGGCCTTGGAAGGTTACTTTTGGGGTTTCAAGTACCACTTATTAGTGACTATTTAGAAGCTACCAAAACCAGGCAGATAATATTGACCCTGGTAATTATATATTTGTTTGCTTACTTGTCTATTATCTATCTGTCCCACCAGATTATAAACTCTGTGTGGGTAAGAACTATTTCTGTTATAGTCATTATTATATACCCAACATCCAGCACAGTACTCAGCTATCAACACATTCTCAGTTCCCCTTCCCAGTAAAATTCCTAGAAAGAATTATGTATATTCATTCCACCCCCAAATATCTGCTTGGCTCATATACTCTAGTACCTTTGGCCTCTGCTCATAGATCACCTTAAAGAGGTCTTCTCAGAACAAACTTAATGTACTGAGTCTCTTTTTCTCTCTATCCTTATACCTTACTTCATTTTTCTTCATATTGCTCATCACCACCAGCCATACAACATGTTATTTATTTGCTTTTCTCAACTAAAATGTTAGCCATATGAGAACAGGGATTTTGTTTTGTTCACTGGTGTTATCACCAACACCTAAAACAGTATTTGGCTTTTATTATTTTTTTATTTTTTAAAGACTTTACTGATTATTTTCAGAGAGAAAGGCAGGGAGGAAGGAAGAAAGGAAGAGAAGCATCAAGGTATGGTTGCCTTTCACCTGCAATCTGGCCATGTGCCCTGACTGGGAAATCAAACCAGCGACCTTTGGATTCACGGGTCAGTGCCAATCCACTGAGCCACACCAGCCACCAGGGCAGTATTTGGTTTTTAGAAGATATCTGTAATTATATGTTGAATGAATATATCTTGTACCATCAAGTTTCCTTTTGTGCTTATAAAAGCAAGAAGCAAAAGGTGGACAACCAGGCAAATTTTCTAACATAAAGGTAATATAAAATCCATGTCATAGCTGTACACAACACGGTAAACACTATAGTCCTTATTATTTTGTTATCAAATTTAGCTTACTTTGCATCCATAGTCATTCTACAACTGTCCAATAGAAGCATGGGCTTTCACCACCTGAATCATTATTTATTCAAAGTATTATGTTTTAAAAAATATACTAGGATAAAGTTATATGTACTCTTTAATACCACTCAATAAGACAAGTGATATTTATATTTGTAGAAACTCTTGAGATCATCTAGGTTTTTGATAATTGTAGATCAAATAGTAATGCTGTTGTGATATTTTATTCTAATTGTTATATATTATTCTGATTCTAAACCATAAATGCACAATCATTATCATACCAAAATTCTTTAACTATTACCTAGCGTTGTTTTTGTTTTCACAGTGATAGCAAAATAGTGTTTTAGCTCTTAATGATATCATTGCATATTGGACATACTCTGTGTTGCTACTCAAGATCAATTCCTGCATATAAAATGGGAAAAGTAATTACTAGGGAAAATGGTACTTAATATCTTAGTCCTTCTTTGATAGACAAATGAATATCAAATATTTATATAGTTGCTCACAGGTTTCAAAACTCACTTAATTCACATAACAATGCCATGAGCTAAGGAAGATAAGTTTTGTTCCCATTTTATAGATGAGAAAACAGTCCTTTACAAAGCAATTACAAATGAATAGAGGCATGAACATATTAAAGAATCTAGAAAGATAAAGGAAGTAGGATTAATGAGGTAAGTGGAATTGCCGGACTCAGTGGTGCATTCATATATTTGTGGATATTGGCTTATAGTTAACTTATTAAAATGAAAATCTCACAGGGGAACCCCTGGGAAGGGAAAAGCAGATTATGTTCCTGATTGTCAGGTCTTCCTAAATCCCATAAATTGAAATACTTAATAGAATATAGCCCCATAATTCCATTCATGTAGTAGCGCTCCCATCTGCCAAGCAGAGCAAAATGATTTGTGTTTAATAAGACAAATATGCATCAATTATTTTTATTTTTATTGTATTTTCTTGAAGATTTTATTTATTATTTCCAGAGAGAGGGGAAGGGAGAGAGGCATAGAGGGAGAGAACATCAATGTATGGTTGCCTTTCACCTGCCTCCAGCCACAGACCTGGCTGGAGACCTGGCTTGCAACCTGGTTATGTGCCCTGGCTGGGAATTGAACCAGCAACCTTTGGGTTCTATCCACTGTGCCACCAGCCAGGGTTTAAATTATTTTTAAAAGATTTTACTTATTTACTTTTTTAGAGAGAGGGTAAGGGAAAGAGAAAGGGAATGAAACATCAGCATGTGGCTGCCTCTTGTGTGCCCCCAACTGGAAACCTAGAAACCTGGCCAGAAACCCAGGCATGTGTCCTAACTGGGAAAGGAACAATCATTTAATCCACTGAGCCATGCCAGCCAGGGCACCTAAATTATTTTTAATCATATAAAACTGGGTGCCAAATTTAAATGCCACAGAAGAGACATTACCTTTAGTCAGGCAAGAGGAACAAGGAATAATGTAAGGTACCTGCATAACTTCAGAGTGGTGAATTACTTCTCTAAATGAAAGAAAATAACTTCATCTGTAAAACAGTATTATGCCTATCAAAAATTCCCACAAGATATTCCACTCTGTTTTGAACAAGGACAATTAAGTATATAAAGTTAGGCAAACAGTAAATAACCTACCAGATATCCACCAAAAGTGTTTCAGAATTTTAAAAATGACCTCAGAATTCTTACTTCCAAACTAGTCTACTAAAACCATACTAAAGTTCTCTATTGCTCCAATTCCATTATTAGAAAAAAAATATATAGTCACCATCTCCACAGCAAAAGTCATTACATTACTGGTGGTATTGTCAATTATTCCACGGCAAAGAAATAAAATTCTAAAGAAAATACAACTGTTAGCATTTTTAGATGGTCATTATCTTTTTTTTTATTAAACAAAATGTATAAACTAATCTTTTAAAGGGGTAGCACATAACACTGAATTTTGGCAAACAAAATAGACAAAGGAAGACTTATGCTGGCACACAGCCAAACTCCTATGGGAGTGAATCCATGAGTGGATTTGTGAGGAAGTACAGCAAAGCTCTTGGCTTCATAATTTTAAGATACAGTAATTGAGCTGCCATGAAAATCAGCATACACTTTAGCTCTAGACCAAATTTTTAAAAATCTCTTTGCTCCTTTCTTACCCATTGTTTAATTTACATGAAATATAGTGCCAACTCTCAAGTGGCAATTTCAAGCACCTTGACAATTCCACAGGTGAAAAATTATGCAGAGATATAAATGGACAAAAATGGGGCTATGGTTATTCTCAACATGCTGTTGTGGAAGAAATCTTGGTTCATTTCTTCAGACAAATCTGTTATTCTAGAGATATGGGGAAAAGTAAGTGGGAGTATGTGGGATACAGATAAGAAACTGGTGCAACTGGCCTCTACCAAACTAAAAATCAAACAGAAAACAAGGAGTGGTTATTTAAAGGAAATGTGCAACAAGTAAAAAAAAAAACAACAACAAAAAAAAACATTTAATACATTACAGAGATTTTGTTACAAGATAATGATTAGCAGAGGGAGACATGCCTCACCTGCTAACTCAGCAGTCCTGGGCCTGGTCTAATAATATTGCCAGGTGTTTCAATAGCACAAGAAACACTGCTTTAGCACCAGGAGAGGAAAGTCCTTGGAATTGTATGTGTCCTTTCCACTGTCTGGAAAGGAAAGCCTTTGGAACTGTATTTACATCTCAATGCCCTAAAGGCAGGAAAGGATCCATAGTGCCCAAAGGAAGAAGACCATTAACACCTTTGGGTATCCAAGCTCCTAGTCCTGGAAAGCTAGCACCACCTTTATCTGTCAATCAATGTGTAACTTCTTCACCCCCATCCCGCCAACTATGTAAGTCCTCAGAACAAAGGACTTGCTTGCTGGGCACCCTTGACCATCTGGACCCCAAGCCTCTGGCCACATTAGGGCAAGCTTGCCAACCTGGTCTTCAGCGACCCTTGTTTTTGCTCTCCCATTCATTAATAAATGTTGTGTGAATGCTAATAGGCTCACTGAACTATAGTTCTTTACTGCACTGGTGAGAAGAACCAGGGTTTCTCCGATAACAATTTGATTTTCCAGAATGCCTTGCCTGTTAAGTTTTCAGGAACATGGTTGTACAAAGCAAAAAACACTTCTTAATGTGGGCAAATATGGATCAATGTGATGGGCAAAACCACTAGAAAATTATGGTCATATAAAATTATGGGAAACCAAAATATTATGCTGTGACACAGGACTATAAGGATCTATTTAAATATATTCTGACCTGTTCTCAATGGACTAAGAGGATAAATTACATCACTCAATAATTATGAAGATTGATTTTCAAATCTTAATCTGGAAAATATATGCATCTATCAAGTGAAAAGATTCCTGAGAAATGAAGTAACACAACTTTTAAAAGCCAGAAGATGAAATAAATGTCAATTTTAATGAGGCAATTTTCATTGCCGTATTTTCAAGACAGCCTTTTTACAAACTGGGTAAGATAGGTCTTGCAAGATTCTTTAAAATGTTCTGTAGAAGTCCAAAATTCTCTACACTCTGGGGGTGGCTTGAAAAAAAGGATATAACAGCACACATCTTAACAACACAATGATTTGACATCTATTATCTTTCACTTTATCCTCTCTGTGTGTTAAACCCAATTTTACAGAAGATGAAAGGCAATGTCATCTGATTCAGGAATCTATCCAGTTCTTCAGTTCTTTGGTTCTAATTATAGTTTAGCTGGTTTACTAATTACTGGTTATAATTATAATTCTCCTGGTTGCTGGTTACTTCCCCCTAACTTGGCCCTCTCCCACTTAGCAGGATTATGAGGATTATGAGCAGCATTTCAAGGTAGGAAACTGAATCTTAATGGTCTTTGTACCCTAGCTTTCTATGTGGCACAGAGTAGGTGCTTAAGATTGAGTAAGTGAAAGAATTTGTCAAATGCCATTTAACAAGAGATGAGAATGGAACTAAAATGCAGGGTTTTGATTCTTCTCTCTTTCTGCTACATCATGCTGCCTAAATTAAGCCTGGGCCACTTCATGGCCACCACACCAAACTAGAAATTCTCAGGAAAAAGAATTCTGGTCTTTTCAACATCCAAAACTTTGAACACCCCTACCCAAGACGAGTGGTCTCGAAATAAAATTATTTGATGGTTTTACACACTTGACCAAGGAATAGTAGTATTTGATTTGTAAATTAAAGAACTGACAGCAGGATGGATTAGGTGGGAAGAGTTAAACTTCTGTTTGTTTCATTGGTTTGCTTATAATAAAGGCTTAGAAAGAAAAAGGCAGCACCAAACACTCAAGACAAAAATGAATTGAAACATTTACTTTGATGGGGGAACCCAAGGCTTGAAACCCTGGAGACAAAGTAAAAAATGCTAAATTGGGAGAGGTTAGCAATTTGAGTGATTTTTCCCTCACCATCCACACACTCCCTAATCTCTTAAAGTCAGTCCTTCAAGATGTGAAGGGACTCCTTCCTTTCTCACCCTCCTTCCTGCCCCCCCCCCCACAACACACATACACTTACACTCCTTAGGATGGTGATTAACAATATGGGGTTTTATGTAAAAAGTTCAATTGTGAAGTGGCCCGAGGAACCAGCCTAAATACGACCTGTGGAGGTCTAACACTCGTCATCATTCCCCTCCCCCCAAAAAAGCGACAGGGCAGGTACATTACCTCAGGAAGAACCACTCCTTCCTTACCTTGTCCCACCCAAAGAGCAACTGCTGAGGCAGGGATGCATTCTCGGGACTAGGGGAGGGAAATGCAAAGGTGGTTGCTAGAAAAGAACCCCAGACTCTCAACCCAGGGTTTTGTTGCCTAGTGGCAGATAGAGTTAACTGTAGTCTTCACCACCTTTTAAGTACTAGCGACCACAGACAGCACCAAGACGGGTGGAAGTGGCCACAACTTACCTGTGAGCCCTCCTCCACCTTCCTCCCCATAGCCCCTACGCCTTTGCAGCACGAAGTAGTCGTTGGACTTTTCCATCAGCCACAGTTTCAGCGCATTTTTCAGAAGCACCTCCTCAGGTTTTAACCACATCGCCAAGAACGTTGTGCCTTCGAGCAGCGACCTAGATCTCCTCTTCACCCCACCCTCTACCTGTCTTTTCCCTTCTACTTTTCCCCTCCGTAAGCAGAGGTTCAGGTTTAGGTTTTCCACACTTTTCCAACCCTCCCTTCTCTCCCACGTAGGCAGTGAGATCGCCAATTCCCTCCCACTGCGCTACCACCGAACTAGGAAATAGTCCCGCTTCTTTATTTCTGGGAATTGTAGTTTCTTTTACGCTTTTCTGCACTCACAGCACAGAAGCACAGAACTATACTTCCCACAATCCACTGGAGTGAAAACTGGGTGGGGGTGCTTTCAAAGTTTATCCCGCCACAAGTTTGTGTATTTTGCCTATCTAAAGTTTAAAGTGGATTTTTTTTTTCTTAAAATAAGTGAGCCTCAGGTATAAAATAGTTTCCTCCCTCTCCCTCTCCCCCGCTCC
>PVIW01018021.1:0-12662 GCA_004026585.1 Noctilio leporinus | reverse complement strand
AATCATCCACTGATGGGCACTTAGGCTGTTTCCAGCACTTGGCTATTGTAAATAGTGCCGCTATGAACATAGGTGTGCATAGGTTCTTATGAATTGGTGTTTCAGGATTCTTTGGGTATAGTCCAAGTAGTGGAATTGCTGGATCAAAAGGCAGTTCCATTTTTAGATTTTTAAGGAAACCCCATACTGTTTTCCACAGGGGCTGCACCAGCCTACATTCCCACCAACAGTGTAGGAGGGTTCCCTTTGCCCCGCATCCTCGCCAACACTTGTTGTTTGTTGATTTGCTGATGATTGCCATTCTGACAGGTGTGAGGTTGTTTCCAGAAACTTTTTGATTTCATCTTTGATCTCATTGTTAACCCATTCATTACTTAAAAGTATGTTACTCAGTCTCCATGAGTTAGAGTGTTTTTGTTTTTTTCCCTTGAGATTGGTTTCTAATTTCAAGCCATTGTGATCTGAGAAGATGCTTGGTATGATTTCAGTTTTCCTGTATTTGTGGAGGCTTGTCTTGTGACCTACCATATTGTCTATCTTAGAGAATGTTTCATGTGTATTTGAAAAAAAATTCATTTTAAATATTATGTTTTAAATGTCAGATTTCAGTTGTTCATTGTTATTACATAGAAATAGTTATCTTTTCCTAATTTTTCGCCTTTATATTTTCATTTTTTTAAACATATTTTATTGCTGATGTTATTACAGTTGTCCCACATTTTCCCCCTTCACCTCTCTCTACCCAGAACCATTAGTTCCCTCTGGCAATCCCCATGCCTTAGTTCATGTCTTTTGGTTATGCATATAAGTTTGTTGGCCACTCTATTTCCTATACTGTTCTTAATATCCTCCTAGCTGCCAATTTGTACTTCTTAATCCCTGTACCTTTTTCTGCCATTCTTCTCCTTTCCCCTCCCAACTTGTACCCTCTATATGGTCTCCATATCTGTGATTCTGTTTCTGTTCTGCTTGTTTGCTTGGTTTGTTTTTTAGAGTCAAGTATTGATAATTGTGAATTTATTGTCCTTTTTTTTTTTTTTTTTTAAATTTCATTATTTTTAGAAAGAGGGGAAGGGAGAGAGGCAGAGAGGGAGAGAGAGACATCAATGTATGGTTGCTTTTCACCTACCTCCAGCCACAGACCTGACTGGAGACCTGGTTTGCAACCTTGTTATGTGCCCCGGCTGGGGAATCGAACCTGCGACCTTTGGGTTCGCAGGCCGGCGCCTTAACCACTGTGCTACCAGCCAGGGCTATTGTCATTTTAATGTTCATAGATTTGATCTTCTTTTTTAAAAAGATTTTATTTATTATTTTTAGAGAGAGGGGTAAGGAGAGAGGCAGAGAGGGTGAAAGACATCAATGTATGGTTGCCTTTCATTTGCCTCCAGCTATGGACCTGGCTGGACACCTGGCTTGCAACCTGGTTATGTGCCCTGGCTGGGGAATTGAACCAGTGACCTTTGGGTTTGCAGGCTGGTGCCTTATCCACTGTGCCACCAGCCAGGGCTTTGATCTTCTTTTCTTAATTAGTCCCTTTAACATTTCATTTAATAGTGGCTTGATGATGATGAACTCCTTTTGCTTTACTTTGCCTGGAAAGCACTTTATCTGCCCTTCCATTCTAAATGATAGTGTTACTGGATAGAGTAATCTAGGTTGTAGGTCTTTGCTTTTCATCACTTCAAATACTTCTTGCCAGCTATTTCTTGCCTGCAAAGTTTCTTTTGAGAAATCAGCTGACAGTCTCATGGGAACTCCTTTGTACACAACTGCTTTCCTCTTGCTGCTTTTAATATTCTCTCTATATTTTTAACCTTTGGCATTTTAATGATGATGTGTCTTGGTGTGTTCCTCTTTGGGTCCAATTTGTTTGGGACTCTGTGCTTCCTGGACTTGTATGTCCCTTTCCTTTGTCAAATTAGGTAAGTTTTCTTTCATTATTTTTTCAAGTAAGTTTTCAATTTCTTGCTCTTTCCCTTCTTGTATCCCTATAATTCAAATGTTATGCTTGAAGTTGTCCCAGAGTCTTCTTAACCTATCTTTTTTTATTATTTTTTATTTTTGCTATTCTGACTTAATGTTTTCTTACTTATATTCCAAATTATTGATTTGATTCTCTGCTTTATCCACCTCACTGTTGAGTCCCTGTACATTTTTCAGTATTTCACTTAGTGTTACCTTTATTTTTGCCTGGGTCTTTTTTATGTTGTTGAAGTACTCAATGAATTCCTTGAGCATGTTAATAACCAGTGTTTTGAACTCTGCATCTGAGAGATGGCTTACCTCCATTTTGTTTAGTTCTTTTTCTGGAGTAGGGCTGCTTTGACTCCCTGTCTTAGTAGCATTGTCTGTTATAGAAAAGCACATTGGGAAGTTGGCTTGGTTGGAGCCATAGGTAATTGCCAGAGTGTGGCAACCCATGTGAACCAGGTTGATGAAGTATCAGATATGGTGTGACTGCTCTGTGGGCTCTGTTTTGGGGAAGGCTCAGAAAAGGGACTAAGGCTGTTGCCTGGCTTCTGGAGTTTTGTCAAGGGAAAAACTGTCCCATGGTACTTGCCACTGGTGCTCTTCCAGCTACTCTACTGCTGGAACCTAGAGGGAGTGAGTCTATATAAGTTTTATGCAGGCCCTTTAAGAGGAGATGCCTGAGAATCCTTCAGTTTCTTTTACTGTCCCAACCCCCACTGGTTTTCACACCCAGAAGTTATCGTGTCTTATCTTTCTGGAACTGGCTGGGTGGTCTAATATGGGGATGGGATCCCTTGCTCCAGAGGTATCCCTCCCGATATTTTTATTCACCATATGCGGGTATGGGAACTGCTGGTTGCACATCTCCATGACTCTGCCCCTCTGACCCACCTAGATGTGATTTCCTTTTTTTTTTCCCAAGGGAGAGTGTGGATGCAGTCCCCTACTACCACAAATTATGCAGTTGAGTTTCCCACATTTGGGGAAATCGTACAGGTCAGCACATCTGGAATGCAATGGATAAGCCTTGCCCTGGGAAAGCCACCTTCATGATCATGGCGTCTCCCCTTCTAGGTAAGTATTGGATGTGATTTCTTTAATTCCTTGGTCGTCAGGTTCCATATAGCTTGATTTTTTTCTGATGGTTCTGGGTGATAGTTGTTCTGTAGTTTAGTTGTGATTTTGCTCTGGTTGTGTGAGGAGGTGAGTTGTGTTTAACTGCACTTCCATTTTGACCAGTTGTTTTTGACTTTGCATTTGATCTCACCTAACTCACTTATTAGTTCTAGTTGCTTTAAAACAAACAAACAAAGAATACTTTATGCCATGGCCCAGTAGCTTAATGGGTTGGAGCATTGTTCATACATCAAAAGGTTGTGGGGTTCAATTCCTTGTCAGGATACATACCTAGGTTGCAGGTTTGATCCCAAGTCAGGATGCTTATGGAAGGCAGTCGATTAATGTTTCTCTCTCTCTAAAATCAATAAACATACCCTCAGGTGAGGATTAAAAAACAAGCTTTAATTTTTAGAGCAGTTTTGGTTCATAACAAAATTGAGAGGTATATATAGAGATTTTTCATATAACCCCTGGACCCACATGCATAGCCACCACTATTATCAACAGCCTTCACCAGAGAGGAACATTTTTTGCAATTGAAGAACCTACTGTGACACATCATTATTACCCCAAATCCATACTTTACATTAGGTTTTACTCTTGGTGTCACATATTCTATGGATTTGGATAAATGTATAATGATATATATCCATTATTAGAGTGTCATATAGAATATTCACTGTTTAAAAAATCCTCTGTGTTCAGTTTACCCCTTCTCTCCCCAACCCCTGACCGTTTTTTCCCTGTTTTCATAGTTTTACCTTTTCCAAAATGTTATATAGTTGGAATCACCCAGTGTAGAGACTTTTTGGTTGGCTTCTTTCACTTGGTAATAAGCATTTAGGTCCCCTCCATATCTTTTTATGGTGTGATTGCTTATTTATTTTTAATGTTGAATAATATCTCATTGTCTGGATGTACCTCATTTTATTTATCCAGTCACCTACTGAAGGACATCTTGGTTGCTTCCAAGTTTTTGTCATTATGAATAGAACTATTGTAAATATTCACATGCAGGGTTAGTCTGGATGTAAGTTTTCAACTCCTTTGAGTAAAAACTAAGGAGCATGATTGCTGGATTGTCATAAGAGTATGTTTAATTTTGTCAGAAACTGAAAAATTATCTTCCAAAGTGGCTGTACCATTTTGCATCTCCACAAGAAATGGAAGTTGCTCTTGCTTTATATATTCAAAAGCATTTGGTGTTGTATATCTTCCAGATTTTGGCCATTCTGATGAATGTGTAGTGAAATTGTACCAGCTTTTTAGCAGATTCTTTGTGATTTTTCTAAATAGAAAATTATGTCACTTATGCCAATCATGCCACTTATGAGGTGAGTTTTAGTTCTTTATGTAATATGTGTGCTTCAATTTTTTTTACTTTTATTGCAGTGGCTAGAACCTCCAGTATGATGTTGAATATGAGTGGCAAGAATTGGCAGCCTTGCTTTATTCTCAATCTTAAGGAAACATGTTTAGTCATTTATCATTAAATATAATGTTTGCTATAGGTTATTTGTTTATTTGCTTTTTGTGCTTCCCCCTCCCGCTCAGGTTATGGATAGTCTCTTGAACTTTTAGTTTTCTAAGTGTCTTTTTTTTCTTTCTTTTCCAATCAGAAATGAATATTGTAATTTGTCAAAGGGATTTTTGGCAACTATTGAGATGACCCTATGTTTTTCTTCTTTACTCTGTCGAAATGGTAAAGTATATCAACTAATTTTCAAACGCTGAATTTGCCTCACATTTTCTGATACAAATCCTTCTTGGTCATGATGTAGTTTTCTGTTTGTATATTGCTGGATTTAATGTTATAGAATGTTGTTAAGTATTTTTGTATTTATGCTCAATGGAGAATATTTGGCCCTGGCTGGTGTGGCTCAATGGATTGAGCATTGGCCTGCAAACCCTAGTGTTGCTGGTTCAATTCCCAGGGCACATACCCAGGTTGCAAGCCAGGTTTCCAGCCTGATCCCCAGCTGGAGGCAGTGAAAGGCAACCGGACATTGATGTTTCTCTCCTTTTCTTCCTCTCCCTCTTCCCCTTCCCCTTTCTCTAAAAATAATGAATAAATCTTAAAAAAAAAAAGAAGAATATTAGTAGCTCCATTTGTGCTCAATTCCCCATCTGTTCATGCATTCTTTTTACCAGTTGAGTTTTTAATATATTAGTCAGAATTATTTAAAATTCCATGTCTGGTAGTCCCCAACATCTGGGTCATATCTGAGCCTGGTTCTGTTGGTTGTCTTTTCTCTAGACAATGTGTTTTTTCCCTTGATTTTTATGTGTCTCATAACTTTTGGTTGAAATCTGGACATCTTGTGTAGGACATTAGAGGCTGAAGTAAATGTATGACTAAAATGGGCATACTCTTTTTTTCTTGGGGTGTGTGTTTGTATGTGTGTATGTGTGTGTGTGTGTATGTGTGTATGTGTGTATCTAGTCAAGGGTCGATCAGTGTTCTTTTTTTTTTTTTTTTTAGCTTTGTATTTTTTTTTTTTTTTTTTTTTTTTTTTTTTTTTTTTTTTTTTTTTTTTTTTTTTTTTTTTTTTTTTTTTTTTTTTTAATTTTATTGTTGTTGTATTACATCCATCCCCTTTTTGCTCCCCTCTGTCCCCCCACCCCGATCAGTGTTCTGTTGTTGCTGTGTTTGCTTTTGGTACACTACAGGCTTCAGATTGCTCTAGCATGAATTTGTGATTAGATTTGGACTAGGCTTCTAAAGGGTTTTCCCTCAGTGTTTTTGTCCTGTCATTAGCTATAGGTCATCCAGTGAGCCTGCACTTCAGAGAGTTTCTCTCTCATGCTCTTTTTTTCTCTGGCTTGATTCTTGCAGCCTGGTGTTGAAGAGATGGGTTGAGGAATCTTCTGTTTTTGTGGTTTGGCTTTAGTCATTTGCAGGTTTTGTGCTCCTAAGTCTGATGATGGGGCTTTCTCAGTAACCTTGATCCTTTCCAGTGTTAGAGGTCTCTAATTGTTTGGCTTGTCATGTTTCTTGTCTCCCTCTTAGAGGTAGAGCCCTCCACCATTCTTTCTCCCAGCTATCATGGGTCTTCACCTGTGCTCAAGGGTGACTGGGCTTGTTTTCCTTTCTCCAAGAACTTAACATTTTTATTCTTTTGCAAAAGAGTATTGGCAGGACCCTAGCCTTTTCTGTGATTGTTCCCCCATTCCAGGCCTGTAGCATTGAGCATGTTTTCTTTCTACCTCTAATCTTTCTTGTGAGTACTCAGTGAGGTCTGTGAATGGATATGGATTTCTCTGTGTCTGTGGCTTCTAGAGATTCTATGATCTCATGCTGGCTCTCTCTAGGCCTTTAGCAATTGATGAAAAATTTTAGCTGAATTTTCCTTACCTGCCTATATGGTGGTCATTGTCAGTCTCATGTATATCAGTGTTTGTGTCCTGTTCTTTTAGGAAGCATTTTTCTTCCCATAGACTTCAGGCTACTTATTCTCTTGGCATCCTCAGTTCTTGTGTGGGTTCAAAAATTTATGATTTTGAATATTATCTGGATTTCCTCTCATTGTTAAGAGTGGGAACAATGTTCTTTCTAGTGTTCTACACCTTAAGTGGAAGCTGGAATTCAGCATTATTATTGATGAAGTTCAAACCCTCTCCTATATGGACCCTATCTAATGCTGGTTACTTATATTTGTTGTAATATTGTTTTTAAAAACCTTGTGGCTACCTGTTAAGTAGGCCAATATTCAACCAAAATGGATTAAGAGCAAATATGTGTCTATTTAAACTGTGAGCAATTGAACTGGTAGTAGTTGCTTGAATATCATGTTGAAAGGATTGTTAAGACAATTTTAATTTTGCCTCTAACTGGTGATGTCTTGCATAAGCACAATATGGTCAAGGGGGAGCTTTGATGGTATACACCTGCTTTCCTTGAGTAAGCCTTAAGGAAATAGGAAGATTAGGGATGAAGGAGTGAGAAGTTTCTCTAGAGAAGTAATAGATGGAGTTATTAGCTAAAGGAACTTCCAGTTTAGTTGGAGAGGAAAGATGTCAACTGGTGAAACAATTGTAGGAAGAACAGTATATATTTAAAGTGTGCAGATTATAGAAGATGAAGGTTTTGGGAAAGGCTCAGTATCTTAGAAGGCATGTTCACTCTGGAATAGGACCATGGCCAAGAGAGTGAGGTCAATTCTGAGACTATTGAGTCCTGGGTGATATAGCATCTTATAAGTAGAAATGTCCTGTGCAGAGGTAAAGACCATGAGAGAGAAGCTGAGATGATATCATCATTGTCATCATCATCATCATCAAATTGATAATTAAAAGCAATGAGAATAGGTGAGCTGAGTGATGGGAGCAAGTATATATGAGGAAGAATGAAGAACTGAGTACAGACAAGGGGTTGGGGGTAGAGTGAAGATAGGTATCCTTAGTAGAAGAAAGAGGAATTGCTGATGAAGGTGACAGCACTGTGATGGCTGCACAACAGCTGATATTTCAGACTCTTTTTCACGCTCCAGGCCCAGCACAGTCCCTACTGTGGCTTCCCCCATCTTTTTGGGCAGACTCTTCTTAGCTCTCTGAGCCCTTGGTTCATACTTTTTGTGTAGCACCTATTACATTACATCATAGTGGTGTGTACGTACATATGTGTATATATGTGTGCATGTTGTCCTTTTATTTTGTAAATGACATAAAGCCTTGGGCTAGATCTTATTCGCTGTCTTTTACCATTGACTTTTGTACACCATCTGTGCTTGAGTAATGATTGTAGAGTTGAATTTAATAGTGACATATCTGGCAAGGGATCAAGAGAAAAAGATGGGTTTGACAGAAATAAGTGAATAGTGTCTTTCAAGGGAGCGATTTCAGAACAGTGACAGAGACTATTTTGAAGTTTGGTTTTGTTCTGGTTCACAGGTTTTAGAAATCACAGGGATGTGGTTACTATTTTAAATACTCTCATTGCCATCTTCTACTTAAGCAAAGAATACTTACATCTCCTTGGAAATTATGGCAATTAAGAATACTAATGGGTTTCAAATCTCTCTTAAGAAAGCCTTAGAGAACATAAAATTTTTTGATATGTTATGAGCACTTAAGTAAAAATATTTGCAAATAAATACCAATGCATAATTGTGGAAGAAGGGAACATGCTCTTCTGGTTAGAATAAAGTAAGATCTGGTACAAAGATCTAAATATTATCTAGAGCTAAGTTAAACCCAAGAATTTTCTCTACTTTTCTGTGGTTTGACCTGAGATAATACTGTGGTCAGAGGAAACAGGCTAACTTTTTGGACCTCTTTCAGTTTCTTCATGCACACAACAGTCACCAAGAATGTATTTCTCCTTCTGTGAAAGCTAATTCTTCACAGTTTCCTTGGCTCCATCCCCTGGACCTACTCAGGGATACACTATAGTGATTATGCTCTTCTGTGCTGACAACTTCTTCACTTACTTTGGCTCTTTTCTTATAAATTCAGATATATTCAAGTTTCTTCCACCATTAAAATAAAAGCCCTATCTTGAATATTTTGTTCTTTTCCATATCCTATCTTCCTCAGCTCCCTTTCCAGTCAGTGGAAACAGTACCCTACACTCAATGTCTTCATTTACTCTAGAGCAATCACTCCTCATTGAGAAGCAGTGAGATCTCATACCAGGTCTGTCTGGAAAAAGTCTAGTCATTATCAATATAATGAGAACAGTTTTCTTGACGTTGATGTAACCTGGCAGCCAAGGAGGGTGGACTGGAATGTGCATGTGTGAACAATGACACCTTAACTAAACTAGTCAGTGGGGTGTGGTAGATGCCATTCAATCAGCATATGTACTGTGTGGCTGTTATATTCAAAATGGCTAAGCTGGTAAAGCAATGGATCTGCATCAGATTTTGTGTTAAACTTGAACATTCCTTGGTGGAAACTATTCAGATGATTTAGAAGGCCATGGCTTTGGGTAAATGGTGATTGGTAGCTTCATCACAACAAGTGCCCACCCACGCATCACGTTTCATGCAGAGTTTTTTGGCAAAACATTAACATCACTCAGGTGACTCAGCCCACTTGATTCCACATTTGGTACTTTGTGACTTCTGGTTTTCCCCAAACTACAATCACCTTTGAAAGCGAAAAGAATTCAGATCCTTGTTGAGATTCAGGAAAATATGATGGCACAGTTGATAGCTATTCCAACAAAGAATTTTACAGAGTGTTCTGAACAGTGGAAGAGATGCTGAGAAAACTATGTGAGGTCCCAAGGTGCCTACTTTGAAGGGGACTGAGGCGTCATTGTCCTATGTATAACATTTCTTGGATCTTGTATCTTCAATAAATGGCTCTATTGTCATAGTATATGGCTGGATACTTTTTGGACAAGCTTTGTATATTTGGGATATTTACTTAATTGAAGTCAAGTTACTGGACTAAGTAATCTCTCATGGATGTTCAAACCTCATCCTTAAGTATTGCTAATATGCTTAGGAAGTTCAGTGAGATGTTTGGATATAAAATGACTTTTAAGAACAAACTCTAACTTAGGTAGCAACAAATGGTCATATCTAAAATGTGGGATTTCTAAAAAATCACAACCTTTCTGTTGGTCTAATTTTATAGTTAGAATATTTTGCCAAATTATACATTCAGAAAAGGCTGATACCTAATATAACTGGAAATCATTATGCTTTAGACATAATGTGGTTTAACAAAGGTGTGCTTGTTCAAAAAGACAATTGCAATTAAACAATTAAGTAACTTGAAAAATAACAACTCTCACAAGTTAATTAGTGTTGATGGTAGAAGCACACATAAGGAAATAAACAGAATTTGCATTTGGCTAAGTGATAAATGATAGAGTGAAGCTAAATGGAAAAGTAAAAGCTATTTGCTGGGAGCATTTTCCAACAACAGGACGTTGAAGAAGCATCATTGTGTATTTTTCAGAATCAGAATTGCTACTGTCAGGACCAACGTCTCAGGAAAGAGCTACCTAGTCAGGATATTAGAACCATGAGTAGATATTGGAGCTCAAAATAATAGGGCTCCAAATTTGTGGTTTTCATCACATCATATTTTTGAGATTTGTTAGGGCTTTCTGTAGGGAGCAAGACTTATCTTTCACTTAAAAGAAAGGATTTTATTTATTTTTATAGAGAGAGGAAGGGAGGGAGAGAGAGAAACATCAATGTATGGTTGCATCTCGTCATGCCCCCAGGTGGGGACCCAGCCCCAACCCAGGTGTGTGCCCTGATTGGGAATTGAACCGACAACCCTTTGATTTGCAGGCTGGCACTCAATCCACTGAGCCACATCAGCTAGGGCTACCTTTCACTTTTCCATGTCTGTTAGGAGTTTTACCCACAATAAATTATTTTCTTCTTTCTGACAAAGTGGTTCAGGAAAATGCAACTGGGCCCTCCTCACTAAAAGGTTGAGTTATTTTGCTAAAATGGCTCCTGAACTATAAGAAACTGTTGTGTAGGTTGCACATTGAACATCTCCAATAGAGTTGAGCAACTTCATGGTCTAACTACATAGACCATGATGGTTATGGTACCCTTGTAGTTACGCAACACAGTGGCCTTGCAAAAAAGTATGGAATGGAAATTCAAGTGGAAGATAAGCTTCTTAGGAATAGGCTGTTGAATGTAATTGCAAAACAAAATTCAGATCACGATAACTGCTTGAAAGCTTTTAATTTACATGTAGAGACATTTCAAGGACCCACATTCAACTAGATGTGAGTGTTCCTTATTAACTCAAATAAGGAGAACTGGAAATCATCCTCAGGGTTGACCTTAAAAGGGTTGTCAGGTGTTATCACTTATTTAGTGGTCATCTGTTATGTGCCAAAAACTGTATTAGGAGTTTAGGTTTCTCACTGAGATGATACTGTACTAAACCTATAACAAGTTTGATTACTTCATGGATTTGAAAAATTGTAATAAAAGAAAAATATAATAATTGTATTGAAATTTAAGAGCTGAATGTGAAAGCTTTATCATCTATCTATCATAATTAGGTTTTTTTTTTTTTGCTGCAGAAAGCTTTATTTCCTTTTGGTCCAGTGCATGGGAGAGGGCTTCCAGGTGGTTAAAAAATGCCTAGTGGTTTTAGGGAGAGGCTCATGCAAAGCCAGGCACCAGGGGAATGCAGAGGGCCCTTCAAAGGCTTCTGGGCTCCAGAGGCTCCTAGTTGTGCTTGAGAGTGAGCTTTTCAAAGAGACACCCGCCCATCCCAGCCTGGAGGCGGCCAGCCTGTGGAAGTTAGTCAGGTGGTCCCCATCTTCTTGATGAGTTTCACCTCCTCATCCAGGAAGTGGTTCTCAGGAAGTCAGAGAGATGAAGGTCTGTGCGGACAGAACCCAGAGCACGCAGACCCAAAGAGCCTGGTTCAGGTTCTTCTCCAGGGCCATGGTGGCCTCCATGGCATCCTGAGTATCACCCCACTCATCCTGGGAAGGCTTTGTTATATCCTGGAAGAACACGTGGCAACTGTGCTGATTTTATAGCTTTAAGAGTCACCCAGTGCCCTCACACGTCTTCTCAGCCAACTCACAGAAAAAGTGGCTGACGTCCTCCAGAGCCACATTATCCTGGTCAAAATAGGAGCCCAGAGAGAGCTAAGTGTAGGAGGCCTGCAGATGCAAGTTGGCCAGGTGGTTGACAGCAGCCTCCACTTCGGTGGAATAATTCTCATGAATTTGGGAGCTCATGGTTGTTTGGCAATAAGGAGTTAAGGGGAAAAAACAGTGTTGGCTGGTCTCAGAGGCTGTGGTGACTGAGATGGTCCTAGAGGTGGTGACTAGAAAAGAGATTGGAGGAAGAAGGGGCATTCCTGGGTCTGTTCCATCCAAACACTGTTGAAGCAAGAGACAGATCCAGGGGACTACTGAGGGCACTGCGGGTAATTAGTTTCTTAAGGAGTATAATTTCTATTTATCTTTTCAACATGTGCTAAAGAAGATATTTAGCTGCAGTGTAAAGCTTTCTGTTTTCCAAAGATGGCAAGTTGCTAAGTGAAGTAAAGTGAGTTTCTGTCCCTCTGGATACAGAGGAATGGCTGTATGACCTCTGGAAGTCACTTTGGTTAAGCTCCATGGTTTAATGATTCTTTGGCTCAGGACCAAACTCACATAATGTTCAGACCATAAGCCTCTAGCATCAGTTTTAAACTTAGCCTAGACTTAAGGAGTGATTATCATCCCTTCTTCAAACCCTTAAAGTGTGCACCATGTTTCTACCTGAGCTACAAACTGTAAGTTCGTGAAGCCAACAGGGACATGATACAGTATTTAAAAAATTAAGACCACCAGATTTTTCTTTTCTTTTTTTTTTTAACTCTTTCAATAGATTTCTTTCTTTCTTTTTTTTTTTTTACTTTTAGAAAGTTCGTGTATAAGTTTTTTTTTCTTTTAATTTTATTGTTGTTGTATTACATCCATCCCTTTTTTTCTCCCCTCTGTCCCCCTCCCCACCCACCCTTTCCCCCCAAAGTCAATCCCACCTGTTGTCCATGTCCATGGTTCCTTTATACTAGGTTCTTGTCTAAGCTGCTCCCCTTCTTTGCCTCTGCCTCCCCCCTCCCCACTACCCCTTTCC
>PVIW01018020.1:0-12667 GCA_004026585.1 Noctilio leporinus | reverse complement strand
TAATCTCCAAAATATATAAAGAACTAATGTGACTCAACACCAGGGAGACAGACAGCCCAATTAAAAAATGGGCAAAAGACCTGAACAGACAACTCACTGAGGAAGACATACAAAGGGCCCAGAGGCATATGAAAGAATGCTCAACATCACTAGCCATCAGAGAGATGCAAATTAAAACCACAATAAGCTACCACCTCACCTGTCAGAATAGCAATCATCAATAAATCAACAAACAATAAGGTGAGGATGTGGGGAAAAGGGGACCTTGGTGCTCTGTTGGTGGGAATGCAGGCTGTTGCAGCCACTATGGAAAACAGTATGGAGTGTCCTTAAAAAAAAAAAAGAGGAACTGCCTTTTGATCCAGCAATTCCACTACTAGGACTATACCCGAAGAACCCTGAAACACCAATTCAGAAGAACCTATGTACCCCTATGTTCATAGCAGCGCTATTTACAATAGCCAAGTGCTGGAAACAGCCTAAGTGCCCATCAGTGGATGATTGGATCAAAAAACTTTGGTATATTTACACAATGGAATACTACACAGCAGAACTCCTACCCTTTGCAACAACATGGATGGAACTGGAGGGCATTATGCTTAGTGAACTAAGCCAGCCCATGAAAGACAAATACCATAAGATCTCACTCATTATGGGACACTAATGAACAAAACAAACAAACAAGCAAAACAGAACCAGATACATGAATACACTTAATAGACCTTCAGTGGGCAGAGGAGAGGAAGGAGGAAGCAAAGAAGGGAAGCAGTTTAGTTAAGGAACTAGTATGGAAGAATCATGTACATGGACAACAAGTGGGGTTGACTTTGGGGTAGGTGGGTGGGGAAGGGGACAGAGGGGAGTAAAAAGGGGATGTAAGCAATACAACAGCAATAAAATTAAATTAATTTTAAAGAAATCAGAGCCAAGAGTTAAGAGAAAATCAACCACAGGGAGCACTCCCATAAGAGACCCAATAGACCTGTTCAGGCAGAGAACAAATAAGAGCAGCTTTCCGCTAACAATTGAAAAAGACCAACAATAAAATAGCCTCAATCTAATGGAAGTAAACTTTTAAAAGCTCCTAAGTTTGCTTTAGCCAAATGCCAGGGGAATTTGTTCTTAGAAATTAAGAGATGACCCGCAAAGGCCACCCTATTGATATTCATCACAGATTTGTTTTGTCACCAAAGCATCTTCAAGATCACATTTCAAGATGAAAAAACGTGAACTTAGCTTCCCAGGGTTTCCACCACAGCTTGCGCCCTGGAATCCAGGGCCTGCGCGAAGGCGCAGGAAGCAGGTGGAGCGGGGGCGGGGCCCGGCTATTATCGATGAACGAAGCCACAAGGAAGCCCACAGTGATTGGTTTGTGGGAGGGTCCAGCCAAGGCTGTCGATGTGGATTGGCTGCCACACCGAAGGGCTGGCCACCCCGGCGTCATGGCGACCGGCGACCAGCTTGGGGCGCCGCTTCTGTGGCCTGTGCAAGCCCGGTTGGCGGCGCTGCTTCCCGACCTGCTGGTCTTCAGGAGGTCCGAGCCATCGGAACCCAAGCTGGCCAAGGCCCAGGGCGTCCTCCTTGGCGTCCACGTGACTGGTGAGGGCGAGGGGAGGGGCGTCGCTTTCCCAGCCTGTAAGGGGCGGCAGTTGAGCTTCGGCTCCCAGAGGCGGGGCGTTTACGGGCCTGGCTGGGGGCGGGCTAAAATGCTGTTTAGTGCCAACTGTGGACCGTTTTCAGAGCAGGAGGACGCCTTTAGGCGTGATCTGGCTCAGCCCTCGAGTTCCCTTCAGAAATGATGAGGATGATGAAAGGGCCATATGGCAGACTCTGAATCCAGGTTTCTCCCAATAACGGGCATTTCCCAATAAGTATTTTTCCTCATCCGTTTGTTGTGTTTGTTCAATTAATTTTTTTTTGCGTCTACAAATACATGTCTGCCATTGTCCTAGGAATTATAGAACTAACAACTATTTGAGAGTTTTTTATGTAACAAATATTTATGGAGTATATGCACCATGGATATGAAGATGGATGATACAAGGCGCCTTCCTCAAGGAGCTCAAGAAATGTATTCTTTATAAAGCGTTCATCTGTACCTCTTGTCATTGGTGTCTGTATGTGGGGAAATAGTTCTCTTGGTTAGGGGGCTCAGAGGATGGTGGAAAGGACGTAGCTGGCTTTAGGTGATAAAGGGGCTTGGGAGGAATTTCACCCTCTGCAGCTCCTGGAAGCAAGGGGAGGGTGGCCCTCTGGATTCCCCCAGAGACGGCGGGCGGCAACCAAGCTGGCATCCCAACCATGTTAAAGGATAATGGAATTGCTCATTTCCAAGAGGTCTGCTTCTTTTTACATTAGTCTGATACATGGAGGGAATAAGGCCTAAAAGTAGGATTTGCAGCTAACTTAGTAATTTCTGCTTTGTTGGTCAGGGTTTACAGCATTAATGGACAGGTTCAGCCTGACCTGCAAGTCGGAACATGACATGGACAAACTGGCCCACATCTTCAGTTATTACATTAGTGACATCGTGGAGCGTGAGTGACCATTCATTGTAGGGGAGCAAGGAAGGTGTGGTCTGGGCTCCTGAGGGTTTGTAGCAGAACAAGGCCCAGGGTACCTGAAAAGGAATACTGAAGGGTCATTCTTTCTGTATTACTCATCTTAGTTCTTCAGGTTGCCACTGACAATCTTGATCTTTGCCTGTAGCTGCCAGTCTACCCAGCCCCACCTGTAGGCTTCATGTTCAGAAACAGGGAAAAAATCTAATTTCAACTTTGCATGATTGTATTTTATTTCAAAATAAAATATTCCTCAGGTTGTCTCTTCTAACAGTAATGTCATGTGCCTCGTGTGCGTATATTAGATATAATTTACATGACACCTTCCATGCTGGGATTGCGTTTTGATCCTGTGAGGTGGGAATGAGTGTTTCCTTTATATTCTGCCATGTATTAAGCTTGTGCATATTTGCATAATCTGGAAAAGAAAATACTTACTTGTGCAGTAAACATGTGTTGAGTACCTACTCTGTGACTTGCACTATAATAGCACAGAGGGTGCAAAAACCTACCCTTTGGGACTTTTCAGTCTCATGAGGCCTATCCAGCAGAAATTATTCTGGTTCTATACTCTTTAGTACTTATATAACACTCCCATTCTTTACTGACTGTGTCCCATACAGCTATGCCCATCATTCTGAGATTCATCAGAATACTTACTTTGTAGCATTCTCCTTTAGAAATGGTTGTTTGACTCACCCCTTACCCTTAAGGAATAAGTATAAAAGGTCTCTCAGTGTTTGTCACCAAGTTTAGATGAAAAGGGGAGATAGAAATTATGTATTAGGTAGAAACTGTAGGAACAACTGGGTACTAGAAATACAGGGAGAAATAAGACACAGTACCTGCCTTTGTGGAGTTTCCATTTTGGTGGGAAAGACAATAAATAGCAAGGTGATTATTGATTTATACATTCTACAAAGGAAATTAATAGGGTGTGGTAATTTAAAAAATTGTTGGGTGGTAGTTTCTATATTAGGGTTGTCATAGGTGGTGTTTAAGCTGAGATGTAAATGATAAGAGGAACACCTGTGAAGAAACAAGGGTAAAGCATTTCAGAAGTATACCAAGTACAGAGATTCTGAGATGAGAGAAAGCTTGACATGTTTGAGGAACTGACAAGCCAGTCGGGCTAGGGCATAGCTAGGGAAGGAAGAGTAGTCTGAGGTGAGGTTGGAGATCATCAAGATGTATAGGCCGTAAGAAGGAGTTTGGATTATATATGTTTATACAAAGGGAAACTGTGGAAAGGTTCTAGCAAGGGAGTGGTGTGATTTAACTTACATTTTTTTTTTTTAAAGACTTTATTATTTTTAGAGAGAGGGAAAAGGAGAGAGGCAGAGAGGGAGAGAAACATCAATGTATGGTTGCCTTTCACCAGCCTCCAGCTACGAACCTGGCTGGAGACCTGGCTTGCAATCTGGTTATGTGCCCTGGCTGGGAATAACTTACATTTTTTAAAAGCTCATTTTAGCTGCCTCATGTAGATTGGGTTATAGGGAGCTGATGAAGGGATGATAGTAAGACTGGAAGTTGAAAGACATCATTGAAACAGTTGTGGAAAGATGATAGAGATTTGGGCCAGGGTAGTGGTTCTCAATCTTGGCAGCACATTAGATAACCACTTGGAGAACTTTTTAAAATCCTGATGTTCAGACCAACTAAATCAGAATATTTTGAGGTAGGCCCAGGAATCAGATTTTTTAAAATTTGGCAGGCAATTCCACTGTGCAATCAAGGTTGGAATCATTGGTCTCAAAATATGGCAGTGGAGCTGTATGGAGATGAATTGATTTGAAATATATTTTTTCTGGATATTTATATAGATAGGATTTGCTGATGTATTGGATTTCAGCTAGAAGTGGTAAGGAAAGGGACTCAAGTTTTCAGCTTTTATAAATGAATTGATGGTGGTGTCACCAAAATGGGAAAGTCTGAGCTTTGAGAACAAAAGTTAGATTACCTGTTATGAATATCGATGGAGAGATCAAAGTGTGAGTTGATGGGAATAGTGTAAATAAAGAGATTTAGCCTAAGACTGAAGCTTGAGGAATTCCAGGAGAGGATTATGACTGGGGAGAAAGAACCTACAAAAAGAGACTGTAAGACAGCCAATGAGGTAGGACATTGTGGTATTCATGATACCAAAGGGAAAGTAGTTTCTAGAAGAGTGTAGTAGCTAGCTGTATTGAAAATGAAAGGTGTGAAATACAGTAAAGTAAAAAAAAAAAAAAAAAAAATCACTGAATTTAGAAAGATGAATGCTGTTGATGGTCTTGATAATTTTAGTAAAGTTGAACAGATGGAAGTTAGCTGAGAAGTGAACGGTAGAGAAAAATGTTGAGTGAATAGGTTTTGAGAAGAAAATTGCATATAGTCAATTCCTCAGAATTTTTTTTTTTTTTTTTTGCTGGGAGTGTAGAAAAGAAAAAAGGAAAAAATGCCCTAATAATTAGAGGAAAAGATAAAGTCAATAATAGGTAGGTTAATTTTGTTGTTTTGTTTTTGTTTTTTTAAATATTTATAGGAATGATCCAATAGAAGGTAACAGAAGGAGTGAAGTTCTTGAGAAGGTGAGCAGGGCTAGGATTCAGAGCAGAAATAGGAGGTGGCTTTGAAGAGAACAGAATTACTTCTGCCATTTTAGACATGGTCTAAGTACAGACAGATTTGGAGAGAAGCCTTGCAGTGCATAAATATACCAGAAATACACGAGGAAAGCTCAGAAGGTCATTTTTTTTTTTTAAAGCATATATGATTCTTCTATGATCTGGGTGTAGTTTGGATTTTGACTTATTTTCCTCTCTCCCCCTTACTCAATTTCAGATGTACTCTGTTTTGGAGGGGATATCCTAAATATTACAGGTATTTTTCAGTTTTTCTGAATATATATATAAATGACTATAAGTGAGAAAGACTATATTTAGGTGGAGTTTGATATATTTGTTTATTCATTATTGTTTGGGTATCAATATCTGCTGGGCCTGGGGAAACAAAAATGAGAAAGACACAATCTCAGCCTCAAAGTTTCTCCTGGTCTAATAGAAAAGCATTGACTGTATTAAGCTCACATTGCTTTACTTTTTATTTAGACTGAATGATAGAGAAACAACTGTTTCTAGAGCATTCATGAGAAAACTAGTGAGAAACTTGGCCATTAGTAGCAGGAGCTAAATATAAAATAGGGAGGAGTCAAAAGTATCCTATCTGGAGAACTCTTAGGATCATTAACAGCTTTATGCTATGCTACAGAGTTAGCCCATGTTTTTATTTAAACAAAAAATTAGATTTGAACATGAACCTACATTTTGTGAATCTCTTTGCTAATATCCCTTTCCTTCTTTTAGTACACTGGTGGAAGGAAGACTACTGAAACTATCCTTAAACCTTAGTAATATGTCAGCTTCTACCTAGTCCTGTTTTCAAATGCTCAATAGTTTTGAGGATCTAAAGCAATATTTTAACCTAGGATAATATTTAGGGCCAAGAAACCTTGCTTTATACCTTGCATGATATCTTCTGGGTTATTGGGAACCTTGCCCTGGTCAAGTGATTTCAGATATTTGACCTCTGTCAACCTGTCTTATGTCTCTGCAGGGAATATGCTCCTGGCACTCTGGACAGTGAAACAGAATCAACTGAGGGACATCATTACCCTGGTGGCAAAATGCAGCCTGGAGATACAGGAGAAATTTGGGATCTATCATACCAGAGAAGGCCAGGACCTACAGCTAAAGATAGGTAGTAGCTACAAAAAAAAGAGCCAATTGAAAAACAATAACAACAAAAAAGTACTACAAAAAATTTCAAAACATAAATGACAAATTGGGTTAAAAAAATTGCAACTTATATAGACAAAGGGAGAATTTTTCTAATATAGAACAAACACACAGAAATTTTTTTAAACACATAGAAATCAAGAAAAGACTAACATTCTAAGAGGAAAATGGGCAAAGGACGTGAATAAATAGTACACAGACAAATATATAAGATGATCAACTTCATAATAAGAAAAATGTCAGTTGAGATCATTACTTACCTACAGATATACTCAAAAATTCATATGCTAAACACACTGAAGATGTTGAGGCTATGAAGAGTCAGCCTCCTCATACGATACTGGTGGGAATCAACAATGCTACAACTGCTATGGAGGGTGATTCAGTCATCTCCCTAAAGATTAGAAATGCATTTATTCTTTATCCCAGCAATCCTACTTCTGAACATTTATCATATATATATATATATATATATATATATATATATATATATATATATATATATAGCTGAGGACAGGAAGTGCAACAAATGAAGAAATGCTCAACCAGGCAAGTAGGAGAAGTGGAGCTGGGGAGGAAAGCAGCAGTAGCAGCACCAGAACAGAGGCCACAGTGAAAAATGTCGTCATACATTTAAACTGGGACGTAATCCCAGGGCCAGATAGTGCAGCCCACGGTTCCATCATGGGAAAAATCGATGCATACTGCTTCTGACTGTGAAAACTGGTGGGGATTGGGATGGAGAAAGAAACAGCCAGTCTCAACAAGCAAGTGACATTGTTCTCTGCCAGACCCCTCCCCCACATGCAGCACTAGAGAGTGGTGAAACAGTTGCCCGACATTGACTAATTCCTAAGGCTCCACGCCTTACAATGGGACAAGTGCAACAGAACTACCTAAGACACAGAGGCAAACACAGAAAGCTGTCAAGCTGAGAAGACAGAGAAGTATGGCCCAAAAGAAGGATCAGATCAAGATGCCAGTGGGAGAACTATGAAATGTGGTGATAGCCAACCTAGCAGATACAGAGTTGAAAACACTGGTGATTAAGATACTCACAGACCTGACAGATATGTTTAAATACAACAAATGCAGGAAGGAAGAAGTAAAGGCTAGGCTATGTGAAACTAAAAAAAATCTACATAACACTAAGGGTGAAGAGAAAGAAACTGGGGTCCAAATCAATGAATTGGAACATAAGGAACAAATAAACAGTCAACCAGTACAGAAACAGGAAACAAGAATTGAAAAAAATATATATGAGGCGAGGTATAGGAACCTCTGGGACAGCTTTAAACATGCTAATATCTGAAGCATAGGGTTCCAGAAGGAGAAGAGGAAGAGCAAGAAATTGAAAACTTAAGTGAAAAAATAATGAAGGGAAACTTCCCAAATTTGGCAAAGGAAATAGACATACAACTTCAGGAAGCGCAGAGAGTCCCAAACAAGCTAGACCCAAGGAGGACCACACCAGAATGCAGCATAATTAAAATGCCAAAGGTTAAAAATAAAGAGACAATCTTAAAAGCAGCAAGAGAAAAGAAGAGAGGTACTTACAAAGGGGTTCCTGTAAGACTGTCAGCTGATTTCTCAAAAGAAACTTTGCAGGCAAGAAGGGCCTTGCAAGAAGTATTCAAGATGATGAAAAGCAAGGACCTGCAACCTAGATTATTTTATCCAGCAAAGCTATCAAGCTATCATTTAGAATGGAAGGGCAGATAAAGTGCTTCCCAGACAAGGTAAAGCTAAATGAGTTCATCACCACCAAGCCATTATTATATGAAATGTTAAAGGGACTAACTTAAGAAAAAGAAGATCAAAACTATAAACATTGCCCTGGCTGGTGGAGCAGTGGATAAGGCACAGGCCTGCAAACCCAAAGGTCAATGGTTTAATTCCCCAGCCAGAGCACATAACCAGGTTGCAAGCCAGGTCTCCAGCCAAGTCCTTAGCTGGAGGCAGGTGAAAAGCAACTGTACATCGATGGTTCTCTGTCTCTCTGCTTCTCTTCCTTTCCCTCTTTCTAAAAGTAATAAAATCTTAAAAAAACAAAACAAAACTATGAACATTAAAAAGACAACAAATTTGCAGCTATCAACAACAGAATTTTAAAAGTAAAAACAAAACCTAAGCAGATAACCAGAGAGGGAACAGAATCAAAGATACGGGAATATTTGGAGGGGTGTCAGCTGGGAGGGGGAAGAATGGGGAAAGGTGCAGGGATTAAGAAGTGTAGTTGGTGGGTGCAAAATAGACAGATGTTAAGAATAGTACAGGAAAAGGTAAAGCAAAAAAACTGACATGCATGACCCATGTGCATGAACTAAGTGCATGAACTAAGGAGAGTGGGATTGCCAGAGGTAGGGGGGTACTGGGTAGAAGGGAGCCAAGGGAAAAGCAATTGGGACAAATGTAACAGCATAATCAATAGAAAATAAGAAAAATTTAAAAATATGTTTTGGTATAGCAATATCTCCAAAATATAGTTGAGAAAAAGTAGGTAGTATTTTATTGTATGAATATACTACAATTTGTTTATCCACTCACTTTTTTTTTTTTTTTTTTAAGTTTTTTTAAGTTCTGGCTAAGAACAGAATTCAGAGCCAAGACTCCAGTTATAAGAGAAAGTTTATTAGGAAGTCACAGAGGTAAAAGAAATAAGCCATAGAAGAAATGGGCTCAAGAAACAAGTCCCAGCAAAGGAAGGTTCCTTGGAGCTTAGGAGAAAGGGAGAGAGATATTCACCTTGAAAGATGAAAGAGGGTGGTCAGGGCAAAGAGAAAATGTGAGTGCCCTGGGGACAGAAGGAAGTGGAGAAAGGAGCAGGTGTGCTCCATAGAGAGAGCCATTATCCACTCACACTTGATGGCCAATTGATGTGTCAATTTTTGGCTATTACAGATAAAGCTTTTATGAACATCTGTGTACATATTTTTGTGTGGATGTACATATTCATTTCTCTTGGGTAAATACCTAGAAGTGGAAGGTCTAGGTCATATGTTAGATGTATGTTTACCTTTTTAAGAAATTGCTAATCTTTTTTCCAAAGTATCATTTTACATTCCCATCAGGAATGTATGAAGATTCCAATTTCTCCGTGTCCTTTGCAATATTATTATTTATTATCTGCTTGAAGAACTTACTTTAACATTTCTTATGAGTTTGCTGGAAATATGTTCAGCTTTTTATGTCTAGTAAAATATTTTACCTCTTTTTTTTTTTCAATGTTTGGTTGCCTTTCACCTGCCTCCAGCTGAGGACCTGACTGGAGACCTGGTTTGCAACCTGGTTATGTGCTCTGGCTGGGGAATAGAACCTGCGACCTTTGGGTTTGCAGGCCAGCGCCTTACCCACTGTGCTACCAGCCAGGGCCTACCTGTTTTTTTTTTTAAAGGTATTTTCACTGGGTATAAAATTCTAAGTTGATAAGGATTTTCTTCTCTTTTACATTAAAGATGTTTTTCTATCTTCTAGCTTGTGATGTTTCCAACCACAACAACAAAAATTCTTTCATCTTTATTTCTTTGTATACAATGTATTTATTTTTCATGTCTGCTTTTAAGATTTTTTTTCTCTTTTATGGATTTATATTGTTATTGTTACTCTATTACAATTGTCTAAATTTTTCCCTTTTCCCTCCAGTACCTAGCCCACCTCTCGCTCCCACAGTCAAACCCCACACCGTTGTCCATGGGTCATTTATACATGTTCTTTGATGAGTCCCTTCCCCTTCTTTCCACCATCATTCCCCTACCTGCTCTCTGTCAGTCTGTTCCAGGTTTTCATGCCTCTGGTTCTATTTTGTTTGTTAGTTTATCTTATTCATTAGATTCCTCTTATAAACAAGACTATATGGTATTTGTTTTTCACCAACTAGCTTATTTCACTTACCATAATAGTCCCCAGTTCCAACCATACTGTCCCAAAAAGTAGGTATTTTTTCTTTCTGCTGCATAGTATTTCATTGTGTAAATGTGTTGCAGTTTTTTGTTCTGCAGATCTACTGATGGGCATTTAGGCTGTTTCCAGCACTTAGCTATTGAGCTATTGTAAATAATGCTGCTAGGAACATAGGGATGCATAGGTTCATTTGAATTTGTGTTTCAGGATTCTTAGAGTATATTGCCAGCAGTGGAATCACTGGGTCAAAAGGCAGTCCTATTTTTAATTAAAAAAAAAAAAATCATACTGTTTACCACAGTGGCTGCACCAGTGCATTCCTACCAACAATATATGAAAGTTATTCCCTTTTCTCCACATCCTTGCCTGTACTTGTTTGTTGGTTTGTTAATGATGGCCATTCTGACAGGGGTGAGGTGGTTTTAATTTGCATCTCTGTGATGGCTAGTGATGTTGAGCATCCTTTCATATGCTTATGGGCCCTTTGTATGTAATCCTTGGAGAAGTGTCTGTTCATTCACACCATAAAAAGTGATGTGGACCATTTTTTAATTGAGTTGGCTATCTTCTTGTTGTTGAGTTGTATAAGTTCTTTATATATTTTGGAGATCAAACCTTTGTCTGAGATGTCATTGGCAAATCTGTTTTCCCATACAGTTGGTTCCCTTTTCATTTTGCTGATATTTTCTTTAGCTGAGCAGAAACTTTAGTTTGATGTAATCCCATTTGTTTATTTGTTCCTTTATTTCTCTTGCCCTAGGAGAAACATCAGTGAAAATATTGCTGTATGGGACATCTGAAATTTTACTGCCTATCTTTTCCTCTAAGACTTTCATGGTGGCACAGTGAATGTTTAAGTCCTTTATCTATCTTGAGTTTATTCTGGTGTATATTGGTGTAAATTGGTGATCTAGCTTTATTTGTTTATTTTTTGCATGTCCCTGTTCAGTTCTCCCAGCACTACTTGTTGAAGAGGCTATTTTGACTCCATTTTATTCTCCTTTTCCCTTTGTTGAATATTAATTGGCATAGAAACCTGGGTTTATTTCTGGGCTCTCTATTCTGTTCCGTTGTTCTATATGTCTATTCTTATGCCAGTACCAGACTGTTTTGATTACAGTGGCCTTATAATATAGTTTGATATCGAGTGTTGTGTTTCCTCCTACTTTGTTCTTCTCTCTCAAGATTGCTATGGTTACTCCTGGTCATTTTTAGCTCCATATGAATTTTTGAAGTATTTTTTCTATATCTGTGAAATATGTCATTGGTATTTTGATTGGGATTGCATTGAACCTATAGATTGCTTTGGGTAGTATGGACATTTTAATGATGTTAATTCTTCCCATCCACGAACATGACATATGGTTCCATTTATTTGTATCTTTCTCAATTTCTTTCTTCAGTGTTCTGTAGTTTTCCAAGAACAAGTCTTTTACCTCCTTGGTTAAGTTTATTCCTAGGTACTTCACTTTTCTTATTATTAAAATAAATGGGATATTTTTTCTGGTTTCTATTTCTGATGTTTCATTGTTGGTGTACAAAAATGCCTTCAATTTCTAGATATTGACTTTATATCCAGCTATTTTGACAAATTTGCCCATTAGGTGAAGTAGTTTTTTTGGTGGAGTTTATGGGGTTTTCTATGTACACTGCCATGTCATCTGCAAATAATGACTGTTTTACTTCCTCCTTTCCAATTTGGATGTCTTTGATTCCTTTTTTTTTTTTAAACTTTATTGTTGTTGTATTACATCCACCCCCTTTTTGCTCCCCTCTGTCCCCCTCCCCACCCACCCATTCCCCCCAAAGTCAATCCCACCTGTTGTCCATGTCCATGGTTCCTTTATACTAGGTTCTTGTCTAAGCTGCTCCCCTTCTTTACCTCTGCCTCCCCCCTCCCCCCAACCCCTTTCCCCCTGACCACTGCAGGCCTATTCCTTGTATTCATACACTTGGTTGTGTTTTACTTGTTGTTAGTTTTGCTCATTATTGTACTGTAAGGGGTGAGATCATATGATACCTGTCCTTCACTGACTGGCTTATTTCACTAAGCATAATACTCTCCAGTTCCATCCATGTTGTTGCAAAGGGTACAAGTTCCTTCTTTCTTTCTTCCATATAGAATTCCATTGTGTAAATGTACCAAAGTTTTTTGATCCAATCATCCACTGATGGGCACTTAGGCTGTTTCCAGCACCTGGCTATTGTAAATAGTGCCACTATGAACGTAGGTGTGCATAGGTTCTTATGAATTGGTGTCTCAGGCTTCTTTGGGTATAGTCCAAGTAGTGGAATTGCTGGATCAAAAGGCAGTTCCATTTTTAGTTTTTTAAGGAAACCCCATACTGTTTTCCACAGTGGCTGCACCAGCCTGCATTCCCACCAACAGTGGATGAGGGTTCCCTTTGCCCCGCATCCTCGCCAACA
>PVIW01018019.1:0-12667 GCA_004026585.1 Noctilio leporinus | reverse complement strand
ACTAACAACAAGCAAAACAGAACCAAGTATATGAATACAAGGAATAGGCCTTCAGTGGTCAGGGGGAAAGGGGTTGGGGGGAGGGGGGAGGCACAGGCAAGGAAGGGGAGCAGCTTAGACAAGAACCTAGTATAAAGGAACCATGGACATGGACAACAGGTGGGATTGATTTTGGGGGCAATGGGTGGGTGGGGAGGGGGACAGAGGGGAGCAAAAAGGGGATGGATGTAATACAACAACAATAAAATAAAATAAAATAAAAAAAGAGAGAGAGAGAAAAAAAATAAAAGTATGGAAAACATACTTTTGAAGCATATAAAGGCCTAGCATCTGCCTCCAGTGCCCATGGGGCCCCCAGATGGTTCTAAAGTAACCTAAATACAAAGCCACTTTGCCAAGGGAGGATCTCTGTGAGCAGAGAAAATGGCATGCCTTACTGTACAGCTGCATTCCATTTTTTTAGATTTCATTCAGTTAGCATTTTATAGAGTCACCTCAAGTTTTAGTGAAACTAGAGCATCTCTATGTTCTTAAATAAGTAAAGCCAATTTCATTTAGGAAGCTAGCAGAATCTACTCAGATGTTTGAAGGTGTTCTACTTTATCATTGGGTCACTTCCATACATTCCTTTGGATTCATATCAGATACTAAAGATAAGTGTCAGTACTATATCCAGGAACCCTGCTATCATTACACAGGACACCACTGAAGGCTATAGTCTCTTGATAGGTCTGAGAATTTGAGAGGTGTACAGGTCCTTCTAAAAATCAACCTAGGAGAACCAAGATGGCAAAGGAGTAAGTGGAGCTACTCCTCCCAACACCAAACTGGAATTACAACTTAGTTGGGGAGAAATCATCCAGAATAACCAATAGACCACCAACTGGAGGGAAGCCTTATTACCATGGACAGAACAGAAGAGCTGATTCATCACAACGTGACTGGTAGGAAGTACAGAGACACGAGAGAGCTGGCAGGGCTCCCATGGGCGGCAGCTGAAGGGACAGAGAAACATCTCAGCAGACAGAGGTTCCTCCTGAGAAGGGTGGGATCTAAACCTCCAACTGGGCTTCTCAGCCTACAGCAACACCGCTGAGAATAAAACAGCATCCAGCTGTGAAAAGCAAAAAGCCAGGTTTAGCTGACTGGACAGAGAGACCAAGTTCTTAAAGGGACCATGCATGAAAATACAGAGGCACCCATCTACTCTGAGCTCCAGCAGTGAAAGGGCGGAGTGGACTAGAGGTGCTCAGGGAAAGTTTGGGGCAGTGGCTTTGGGGGAGAATCGAGGGGACAGCCCATGAGTCCAGTGCTGATCCATCCCCCATACAGCCAGCAGACCACTCTTCTCCAAAGGATGGTACCTGAGGGGAAGCCACAGTCCCACTCCTAGGAATTAATTCACCCCACCCAGCAGTGCCTAAACCAGACTTCAAATCACAGGTTGATTAGATTAACAACCGAGTTCATCTGCCTCGCCCAAAGTTGCCTAAAACTGACCACTGATCACAGACTGATTGGATTAACAACTAAAGGAGACAGAAAAAGACAGTGGATCTCTGGTAGTCTCCAACTGGCTGATGTCGATCACCAAGCATGGTGCCAGGAAATAAAAAAAGTGCACCTATCCAGCACAGAAGGTCACAGACCACTCCAAGAAGCAGAAACAAACAAGAGTCACCTAAAATTGGGAGACAAAGAAATAAACCCTCAGCAAATGGGAAGGAGGAATCCCCAGAAGAATGCAAAATGAAACAGAGACAAGCATCCTATCAGACATGGAATTCAAAATAATGATGATAGAGAAACTCAATGAGCTCAGCGAGTTCAAAGAAAACTACAAACAACTCCAGGAGAACTACAGAGAACTCCAGGGAAGTTACAAGAAACTTACTGAGAACTATGCCAGCATTAAAAAGGACATAGAAACCATCAGTAAGAGCCAGGAGGAAATGAAGAATACAATTTCTGACTTGAAGAATAAATACAGTAGAAGGAATCAAAAGTAGGCTAGAGAAAGCAGAGGATCAGATCAGTGAGCTGGAGGCCAATGTAGAAAAAAAATTCCCAGGCAGTGCAACAAAATAAAAAAAGACTGAACAAGAATGAAGAGGTTTTAAGAGAGCTGCAGGACAACATGAAATGTAATAACATGTGTATTGTAGGGATACCAGAAGGAGAAGAAAAGGAGCAAGGGATAGAAAACCTGTTTGAAAAAGTAATGACAAAAACTTCTCTAACTTGAAAATAGAAAAAGTCATGCAAGCACAGAGGGTCCTAATGAAGATGAACACAACGGGCCTACTCCAAGATACATCATCATTAAAATGGCAAATTTCAAAGATAAAGAGAGAATCCTAAAAGCATCAAGAGAAACAGCTAATAACATACAAGGGGGCTCCAATAAGCTTATCAGCTGATTTTTCAACAGAAACACAAGCCAGAAGGGCAAAAAATATTTCAAGCAATGAAAAACAAAAGCCTGCAACCAAGACTGCTCTACTCAGCAAGGCTATCATTCAAAATGGAAGGTGAAATAAGCAGTTTCCCAGACAAAAGGAGGCTAAAAGAATACATCATCACCAAATCAGCATTGCAAGAGATGCTAAAAGGTCTACTTTAAGAAGATGAAGAAACAGAGAGACAGACAGGAATACAGGTACAAAGGGAAAATAGATAATGAATAAGTACCTACCAATAATAACCTTACAGGTAAATGGATTAAATGCACCAATCAAAAGACATAGGGTAGCTGAATGGATAAGAACCAACTTTAACTTATGAATGCTTTAAAGTGATCTTCTTATAAACAGATTTTACTAAATAAGGTACAATTTTGTATATTGTATCTGCATTACTGCAGGTGAAGTTTTCTTAGATTGGAATCATTTCACATTATGGGAAAATCAGGTTACTTGCAATAACTCAGAAAAATCTAATGCAGTTAAGGAAGAAGAAAAACCTAAGAAAATGTGGATTTATATTACATAGAAGACATGCTATCTTTCTTATTCACTATTACAAAATATGTGCTTATTTGTTGGTGTGTAATATATAGACTTTGTTAGCAATTCATGTTTTAAATAACAACCAACTGGTCATTGGTGTGTTGTGAAATCAGTCAATCTTTAGGTTAGAAAAGATGCTGAAAATAAAGACCAGTTTGGATGGATGTTGCAAACTCCTAAACTATATGATTTGTGTACATAAGCAATATATATTAGCATGTAAATTAGATAAGATTCCTTTCAAATAAATCATGGAAATATACATTTCCAGTTGTGAAGGCCCCCAAACTGGGGATGCTTGGGAAAAGGAATTAATGCAATAGTAAACTTTATTATTGAAATGTGAACATACCTCATGTCTACCTCAATAGACTCTTAAACAGTTCAGGGGTTAGTTTAGGACCACATAGGAAGTCAAACGCAAGTTCAGAAATTAGCCAGAATACTATTCTACAAAATTATTTAAATCCTAGGGATTTTTATTTTTCACCTCAATTTAGTAGACATAATAATTTCTACTCTGGGGACTATTTAGGCATTGCAAGTGTCATTATTTCTGAAGGCTTCAACTTGTAAAACACATGTAGAGGAAAAACAGAGGGTATTGAAAGAAATAAGACCTGTGCACGGCCATAAGTAAATAAATAAATAAATATACTATTTAAGATGGAAAACTCCAAAAAGAATAAGTTGTTGTTCCAGTAGCTCAAAATAAAGTTGAGTTGTATTATTAGAAGGAGAAGCATCTGACTCAAAAACCAAATTCATTTTTTACTGTAGGTTTGGCACTCTCTCTAGGACAACTTTCACAAAAGTGAGTTCTGCGATCCATCATTTCTGTGATATATTTCACAAAAATAGCATTCCAGAGTAAAATAAGTATTAAAGAAGAAAAAAAAAACCTGCTGAATTTGCTACAATATATCTGAAATACTATCATTTAACATTTAATTATATAAGCTATTGGCATATTTTAAATATTTTCTATTAACTCTTCAAAATCCAGTATGTACTTTAAATATGTGTAAAAATATGTATGTGTGTAAATTTATTTTTGCATGTATTTGGTAATATTGCAATTCATGTTACTTAAAAGAGTAGTCCTTTAAACAAATGAATTAACGTAGGCATTTTGAAATAATGAAAAGAAAGCTTTGTATTAATATCATTTGAGAAGCTGACAGAAGGCAGTAAATGGTGAATGTCTGGATGTGAAAGGAAAAAAAAAAAGTTCACATTGGTGGTTACAGAATAGACAGAAGGGTGTTAAGAAAAGTAAAGGAAATGGAGAAGCCAAAGAATTTACATGCATGACACATGGACATGAACTAAGGGGGGCATTGCCAGAGGAAATGGAGTACTGGGTGGAGGGGGCAAAGGGGGGAAAATTGGGACAACTGTAATAGTAAAATAAATGAAATACATTTAAGAGAATAAATAAATAAAATAAATACACAAGAATCAACCTATATCAAATGGTTGGGGCAGTGGGTGGAAATGCCTGCTAGTCTATATATAAATATTACTACAGATTAAACATGCAGTGAAGGGTGTTGCAAAGTGATTTCCTTTACAGAGTTCACAGTGAGACTGACATTATATTTGCTTCCTATGGCTCTAACAAATGATCACAAACTTGACAGCTTAAAAGAACAAATTTATTCTCTCACAGATTTGAATGTCAGAAGTCCTAAATCAGTATCATCAGACTGAAATCAAGGTGTTGGCAAGGCCACACTTCAAGAGGCTGTAGGGGAGAATCCATCCATTATCTCTTCCTGCTTCTCATGGATGCTGACATTTTGGGGCTTGTGGCCTCATCACTCAAATCTTCAAGGCCAGCATCTTCAAATCTTTTATACTCTTTTTCCCTGCTTATCCTCCTCCTCCCTCTCTCTGTGAGTGAAATAATCCTTTTCATGTCTCTAGCTTAATGATGTCAACAAAGAATATTTTTCCAAATAAGGTAATATTTATATGTTCTCGGGATTAAGACCTGATGTATTAGGGACCATTATTCAGTCTACAATAGGTATATACTCTAGTCTCTCTCATGTATATATAATAAAATGTAATACAGTATTCTAGAAGTCATCATTAAGCTATTAAATAACTCTAATAAGTATTTATTAAGCACCAACTCTATGTAAAGTTGCATTAGCAAAACAAAAGGAGTATGAAAGAATCCCTGCCTCAGAGTTTAACAGACAAATATGGTTAGAAAGATAAGACTAATACACAAGTGAAATAAATGGAAATTCTTCAAGACAGAGGATATTCAAATGGTATAGATTATAAATGCTATAAAGATTCAAAGAAAGGAGATCTTTATTTAAAAAGAATCAAAAATACAAACAATTTAAAGGCCTGAAGTTGTTCAGAGATAATGCATGTTTTTCACTATTTGGGAAATTCCTTATAAAATTACTTGTAATACCTACAAAATACTATTGAATATAAATACTGTATGATAACATAACCTTAATTGTATTATTGACTTTTGCAAAAGCTTGAGGACATACTCTTATATCCAACTGTCACTTTGATTATTGGAAAATCTGGGGTTAACCATACCAATATTGATGATATTTCATAGTAACATACAAATTAGTTTATAAAAGATGGATTTCTTCAAACATGCAAATTTCACAGGCTCGTGGGCCCTGAAAGTTCCAGGAAATTAGAATAATTATAAAAATATAATCAACATCTATTTTTGTACTTTTCTAGGCTAAGAGTTGTTATTGTCAACAAAAGAAGAAAAAAAAAGGCTGTTAAGATAAAGTCTGACTTCAGCATGTTTGTCCAAAAAAAAGGCAAAAATAAAGGGAAAAGAGAGAGAAACAGAAGCTGAGTTACTATTATGAAATTAGGAAAAGTAGATTTGGAAATAAAACAGTATACAATTGAACAAGATTACTACATGATGGTGAAAAATTATATTAACACAGAAAATATTAACAATATTAAATATTTCAAGAAAAATGCTGAAAATAAAAGCTAACAGAAATACAAAAAGAAATAAGTAGAAATATATTTCTAATTGAATACTTTAAAATTTCACTACCAAAATAGCAAATCAATTAAACAATTAATTATACTGGTGAACAATGAAACAAGTAGAATTAATAGACATGGAGAAAAATGAACAGTTTTCTCCTTAAGAAATAGGATGAGAGGGGGCAGGCAGAAAAAAAAAGAAGAAGAAAAGAAATAGAATGAGAAAGATGCATAGTAAATACAAAAGACCGTAACTTTGAAACATGTCATTTTTCTACAATACAATAGCAAAAGTTGAATTGAAAAGTAATCAACCAGCCCTGGCTTGTGGCACAATGGATAAGGCACTGGCCTGAAAATCCAAAGGTCACTGGTTCAATTCCCAGCCAGGGCACATAACCAGGTTGCAAACCAGATCTCCAGCCAGGTCCGTAGGTGGAGGCAGGTGAAAGGCAACCATACACTGATGTCTCTCCCTCTCTGCCTTTCTCCCTTCCCCTCTCTCTAAAAATAATAAAATAAAATCTTTAAAAAAATAGTAATCAACCACCTGAAAACACAGAACACTTGCTTAAATAACACCTGAGACAGAGAAGAAATAAACACTATTGATGAAATAGGGTACAGGGTTTGGCAAAAGTAGGTTTACAGTTGTATGCAAAACACAGAGTTTATTTTTGTATTATTTATTTATTTATTATTATTTTTTACTTTATTATTACTAGCCTACTTTTGCCCACCCCTGTATTTTACCAAAAACAAATTGCATAACCTTAAAAGTGTTCAGTGAACACTGTGATTGATAGTTCAATTTTTATTCCACTCCAATCACATTGGAAGAAATTGGTTATGAATTGGATACATACCCATTTCCTGCCAGTAAACATAAGTCTGGGAAGAAAAACTTTCTTCCTTCTATGAGAGAATCAAAACAGGAAATGTCTTCTTCTTCCACACTCGCCATATCTGAATATGATGCTTGGGATTTCTCAGGAGTTTTGTTACCAATATTAGCAAATCTAAATGCTAAATGGAACCTAGGGGTCCTTTGATAGCGTTATTGAAATGATAAGCTAACCAACTGCAGATCCTGCCCTTTCCAGGCCTCTTACTAAATTAGTTAAGCCATTTCTTCTTAAATTAGTTTTTACTGAGTTTTCTGTTATTATACTGAAACAGATCCTGGCTGATACCAAGCATAAAAATAAAGAAAATATATATGTCTTTTTTTGTTTGTTTGTTTTTTTAAAGAAAGCAATAAAACAGAGAACATATGTGAAAATATGTATCTGCTAGGAATGGCTAACACATAAACTGGCTTTACTGTGAGGTGGCACTGGGCTGAGTACTTTATATACATTAACTAATTTAATCCTCACAATATTTCTTTTTAAAAAAATATTTTATTTATTTATTTTTAGAGAGAGGGGAAGGAAAGAGGAACAGAAACATGAGAGATATAACCACTGGGGATCTGACCTGCAACCCAGGCGTGTGCCCTGACCAGGAATTGAACCAGTGACTTTGGAGGTCACACAGAGTCATAAGCCCACCCCAAATCAAGGGGAAGAGCCACTGTCAATGGAGGGCATATCAAATAAAAGGGTATGCGATGATTTGGTTGCTACAGATTAGGAAAATACAGCCTGCTGCAAATATATAGGAAGAATACAGATAGAAAATCATTAAGTGAGAAAATGGAGTCACAATTTTTTAAAAAATGCTAACTTGAAAACTTCTAAAAGAATTAAAAATTTTTAATCCAGTGTGTGGTAGGGTTGAAGGTGCACTGTAAATTTGTTTAAGTTTTTTTGTAAAGCTACTTGACAATATTCATATTGTTTGATATAATATAAAAATATTCTTAATTCTTTTTTTTTTTAAGATTTTATTTCATTGTTTTTTTAGAAAGAGGGGAAGGGAAGGAGGCAGAGAGGGAGAGAGACATCAATGTATGGTTGCTTTTCACCTGCCTCCAGCCACAGACCTGACTGGAGACCTGGTTTGCAACCTGGTTATGTGCCCTGGCTGGGAATCGAACCTGTGACCTTTGGGTTTGCAGGCCGGCGCCTTATCCACTGTGCTACCAGCCAGGGTTATTCTTAATTCTTAATACAGAATGTCAGTAAACATGATCCCATCTTATTTAATAATTATACAGAAAGCATGGGTAGTAAAAATAGCAACTTTCTAGACTTGAAACCTATACCCACCACACACACATACTGACAAAATTAGTAAACATAAAATATTAGAACTCTATAGTATGTGTAACTGCATAATATTTGTACATAATAGCAGAAAATTAAAAGTGAATATGGCTCTGGCTGGTGGCTCAGTGGATAGACACTGACCTGTGAACCCAAAGGTTGCTGGTTCAATTCCCAGCCAGAGCACATAACCAAGTTGCAAGCCAGGTCTTCAGCCAGGTCCTTAGCTGGATGCAGGTGAAAGGCAACCATACATTGATGTTTCTCTCCTTTTCTTCCTCCCTCCCTGCCATTATCTCTAAAAATAATAAAATCTTTTTTGAAATGTGAATACAAAACAATAGAAATTATTAAATGGCATTTGTGTTCTTTTTTTCTATAAATTGTTTAAATGTATGGTATTAATAAATAATTTAAATATATTATTTAAATGAAATATATCACAAATTCTCACAATCATAAATCTAGTACATTAAAGAACTCATAAAATGGAGCCATGCTACTTTATCATACATATGCTGATATATACTATTTATTTTAAATCTTGTATACTTAGTTAAGAATAATTTGCTTGACTTATTATTGGAAGAATTATTAGGCTATAAATTGGAGGATCTTTGGGACAATTTAAAAATAACAGTCTATGAAATTTGACCCCCCTTCCCATCCCTTCCCAACCCTTTTTGGTCATGTTAGCACTATCTCTCTAAGAAATTGACTTGAGATGGAGAACTGTGAAGAAAGGCCTCCCTTTCTACTCAGATGCTGCAGTTCTTCAACATTTCAAAAGCTTGTCTCTGGTCAAAAAAGGCAAAAAAAGGGCAAAAAAGAATTTACACTATTGCTTGAAAATAGTGCCATCAATGTATCTGAGTTTTTGAAAAATTCCAGAAATTTTGAAAGCACATACCATCAGATTAACCAAACAAAACCTCAGTTTTAAAACCTGGTACAGACTGGAACAGGGCGTGCCACCCTGCTGGGGATGTTGATGGTGGAGAGGCTGTGCGTGGAGTGGAGAGAGAGTTATGTGGAAACTCTGTACTTCCTGCCCCTTTTGCTGTGAAACAAACTGGTCTAATAATAAAGTCTGTTAATTAAAACAACAACAACATAGTGTATCAGAAACTTTAGAGGTAAGAGTGGTTTAGGGAATATTGAATGTTCTAAGTTCAGGCACTGTCTGAAGGAGTAGGAGAGGCCTTTGGGCAACTACTTTCTAAGCAGAATCTAAGCATGGACCTCCTGGATATTCAGTGCAGAAAGGCAGGGACATTTTTCAGAGCCCACATTTTCTGCTGGGTGGGCGATATTGCTTCTATTGGAGGAAATATCGGCTTCTTCCCCACCAGCTAAAGTGCAGGGAGTGGGAGAGAAGAAGCAAAAACTCTTAGATCTTGCAATAGTTTGTGGCCCTCGCAAAGGTCACAATAAATAAACATGTATGCAGCATATCTGTGGTATTAAAATTTCATTGGGCTTAGGCTGTGAAGGGGGTATGTGTGTAAAAAGGCTTCTTAGGAGGACAATAACGACAGAAACATTGTGCAGGGAATAGTGAACTACAGGGGAAATGGGAGGAGGTGGGGGGCTCCTCTCAGTGCCTATACCCTGGCTCCTCCACAGTGACCAGAGACAAGCTCCTGGGAATAGAACTAGCTCCCACAAACAGGGAGGCTCAAACCAAGAATCACCAGGCTTTTAAGGAAAACAAACACCATGGAAAATAGGCACTAAACTCAATAAAGAAAAGCATGAATGCCTAAGGGAACAGTTAAGCAAATAAGAATTTAAATGTACTGTAATCAATAACCTCAGCAATATGACAGAATACAACAACCATAACAGCAGGCAGTTTTTAATGAAAGAATCTCTTGTTAATTTGCTAACCTCGAAATGAAAAATATAATCATTGAAATAAAAGTTCTTAGTAGATAAGTTAAATAATAAAACCAATACTTCAAAGTATAAATTGATGAGCTGTAAGAAATGAGGCAAAGAATTCAACCATAACAAAGTGTACCAGAGACAGAACATACTGCACAAAAAAAGAGTAAAATAATAAATTAATGCATCTTAATTTTATTAATGCATTAAAAAAAATTAAATAGCTTATGCCTATGTTTAGATGTAGTATGTAGTTTTCTAAAATGAGCCTGTACCTCAGTTGCACAGTTTACCAAGAAAGAATCTTTTCTTTCTAATGTAGTGCCATTGCCTTACTAAGCAATGTGACTAAGATTTCTTTTGCCATTATACAGTGGGATGTTGGCATCAATAAACAAGTTTGAAATGATTCAGTAACTTTTTCTAACTTTATTACACAACAATAGTGAGTAGATCTTTGAGTCGGTTGGAGAAATAACGTGTCATGGGTCAGGTGAATGAAAACTATTTTAATAATAGTAGCCTTCAAACCAAATGTTTACTGCTGCAGTTAATTGTAATAAGGAACTAATTACCCAAACGTTATACCTTAGCCAAGTAGAAAGGCAAACATTGCATGATCTTCCCAAACCTATCAAACAAGAGAACAATTAGAAAATCCTAGAATTCCTTACTTTCTGATATTCCTTTGGAATTCTTCAAAGGACTGTGACTCAGATAGAATTAACTAGTCTCTGATAAAGTTATAGCTAATATTTATTGAGCAATATTATGTTCCAGGTGCTGTATTAGTCTTTATAACTATTAACTTAGGTAATCCATCCATAGGACATCTATGTAAGATAAGGTTATTATTATTAGTTTTTAAGATTTTATTTATTATTTTTATTTTATTTTATTTTTAAAGATTTTATTTCATTATTCTTAGAAAGAGGGGAAGGGGAGAGAGGCAGAGAGGGAGAGAGACATCAATGTATGGTTGCGTTTCACCTGCCTCCAGCCACAGACCTGACTGGAGACCTGGTCTGCAACCTGGTTATGTGCCCTGGCTGGGGAATCGAACCTGCGACCTTTGGGTTCCCAGGCCAGCACCGTATCCACTGTGCTACCAGCCAGGGCAGATTTTATTTATTATTTTTAGAGAGAGGGGAAAGGAGAGAGGCAGAGAGGGAGAGATACATCAATGTAAGGTTGCCTTTTACCTACCTTCAGCTATGGACCTGGCTGGAGACTATTATTTATTATTATTATTATTATTATTATCCTCATCTTATAGATGAGAAAACTGAGACAGAGATGTTCAAACAATGTGAAAAGATCTCAGAGCTGGTAAGTGCAGAGTCCAGTGTGAATCAGGTAGCGTGGCTCCAGAGCTTGTGTTCTTAACTTTGTGTGTAGTGGAAACACTTTGGGCTATGGAATGCTGGGGCTGGGGAAGCTGAAGAATTTCTATTGGGTCAGAGTCAAGAAATAAATTTTACTATTGGATAATTCAGATGTTTCAAAAAGAATTGTTGTTGCCTGGCAACGCTGACTCTGGTTCCAACAGATTACTTATATTTTACTCTGTTATTCTTTTCTTTTCTTTCTTTTTTCCCTGTAAGATTGATGTCAAGCCTAAGGAGGGGTGGCCACCAATAACAAACTGGCAATCTTCATGTGCTGAACAGTGTGTGCACATGAAGAGTTTAACCATAGCAAAGGGAGGCTCATATATGATGATCTTTCCAATTTTAAAACAAAATATAAGAAGGCTAGTTTCATTCTTTTACCATATTGATGTTTTTCAAATTACATCTATTATTGTTTTTTTTTTAAAGATTTTGCTAGAAAAATATATCTATATTATAGTACTAGTTAGTGATCATATATCAGAAAATTATAGCCCTGGCTGGTGGCATAGTGGTTAAGGTGCTGGCCTGTGAACCCAAAGGTCTCTAGTCTGATTCTCCAGCCAGAGCATATAACAAGGTTATAAGCCAGGTCTCCAGCCAGGTCCGTGCCTGGGGACAGGTGAAAGGCAACCATACATTGATGTCTCTCTCCCTCTCTGCCTCTCTCCCTTCCCCTCTCTCAAGAGATAATAAAATCAAATCTTAAAAAAGAAAGAAAAAAATTATAGTAATAATTTATGCTCATTGCAACAAAAACATTGAAGAGTACAGATTTGTATAGACTAAAAAATTTTCACTTGATTAAAGATTTAAGTGTAAAAATGAATCCATAAAATTACTGGAAGAAAACATTAGTGAATTTAAATGATAATCTTGGAGTGAGAGAAAGACTTAAGCATAAGGGATGAAAGAAAACATCAATAAGATTGCATAAACTTTCTCTTAAAAATGTACCATACAAAAGCAGCAGAATGAAATTTATAACAACTATAATAAATATCTATTTAAAAATATATACCAAGAGCTATTTCAAATCCATAAGAAAATTAAATAGAAAAATGGGCAAAGAAGATGGTTTACAAAAATAGAACAACCATAAAAATGCTTTGACCTCACTCATAAGTAAAAAACATTAATATACTAATGAGATGTAACTTTCATTTGATTA